>JARQOD010002901.1:0-71537 GCA_033576555.1 Oophaga sylvatica | reverse complement strand
TGAAGCAAAATATTTAAAATAATGTTTAATAAAAGAATATGAGTAATGTTAACAAAGATGAAAGCAAGAAGTTTAAGAAGAAGAAAAAGAAGGTGAAGATGAAGAATAATTTTGATGAAAAGATGATGCTGCAGAAGATTATGAAGGAGAAAGTGTGTGAAAAGTTAAAAGGTGAAGATGAAGAGCATGGAAGTTGTGTAATATACATATTTGCAAAATATAAAAAACGTTAACATTGTCATTTTCTTCGTCAATCCGAACATCTTTAAAAAAAAAAAATATTTATGCTATTCCATTTGATTGGGTTAAACATCTATGCCTTTAATGTCTCCAAAAACCCTTTCCCCCAATACATTCTACATTACTCTTCTTGTTTTCCTTCATGTACAATTACAACAAGGCAAGAATGGGTTTTTTTTTAATTTCGATATTTTGTTCCTTAGACTTACATGGGACTTCCGGTATCGGTATCGGGGTATCGCCGTATTTTAGGTGATATCGGCGATACCATTCCGATTCCGTTTACTTTAGGATATCGGAAAGTATCGCTCAACTCTATTGCTGAGTCTTGCCTCTTCTCCTGCTCTCAGATAAGATATTTTCTGTTTTTTGTTTTTGTGTTCCCATTTGTATATTTCTCGCATTTCTGTGAGGTTGGCCAGGTTCCCTCCCGGGGGGGCTTGGTCTCCTCTGGGTTTTCCTCTGGAGCCATTGTTGTTTGTTCATTTGCCTTTTCCAGTTTTTTTTCTGTGGCTGGGCTTAGTTTTGTTACACCAGAAAAAACTAATTTAGGTGGTAGAGGTCGTGTGATCTCAGGTGTTTTTGCAATTAGTAGCGTTGGTTTTTTTAGGGTTTTTTTGGATTGCAGTAAGTATCCTTCCTATCCTTTTCTGTCTAAGTCAGATTGAGCCCCAGCGTTTGCTCATACTATTTTCTGTCTGTGTCTGTATTTCCTCTTGTTTAACCGCCATTACATGTTTGGGGGCTTCCTATGTTCTTTGAGGACCTGCTCCGGGGCAGAAAGCTTTCCTCTTTCTATCTTTAGGTGTAGTTAGCCTCTCAGGCTGTGACGAGGCGTCTAGGACCAACGTAGGAACGCTCCACGGCTGCCTTTAGTTGTGGTGGTTAGTCAGGGTACTGCAATCCAGTAGATTCCAACCTCTCTGGTGTATTGCCGTTTTTGCCTGCTCTCCTCAGCTACCAAAACATAAAACGCTGCCTATGTCATCTCGTTGCCCACAGTGTACGTCCTTGCTCATTGGCTGAGAAAAGGCGCCTGCAAGCATTATGGGTAAACCGACTTTGGCGCTCGGGTCGATGACCGCATGACTGACTTCACACTATGGTCGTGTTTCGGTCAACAAAACCCGACTTTGACGAAAGTCGGCGATTTTTGAATTTGACCAACCTGTTTCGCTCAACTCTACTAATCACCTAATGAGGAGTCAGTTACAGGGTATATCAATCATACAATAAATGGTGCAGAGAGTCATAAATTAATGCCATTAGCTGAACAAAGATTCATAACATATGAATTCACTGCCTAGCTGGCACCGAAAATACCCCGCACTGCTGCTGAAAAATGTCTGACTTGCAGAGAGTGGCGTGTCAGTATGTGATTTGTGCGCTGATTTATTGGCTTTGTAAATGAATCACTATTCACCTAATAAATAACTTAGTTGTAGGGTTTGATTAAACATACAGTGAGTAGTGAAAAAAAGTCATAGATTAATACCATTGACTGGATAAAGTTTCATATTATGTGAACTCACTGCTAGGTTGGCACCAAAGATGCTATGCGCTGCTACTGATGGAGACCGGCTTGCAGAAAGTGGAATACCAGTAGATGCAGTTGCGGCAGTGTGTCCTTTCCATGGTTGTAAGAATCAAGGTCTGCACTGTAAAGCCAGGAGCGTTCCGGCCGGTAGCGCTCCCGGATGCCCGGCATGAAAATGGCCGCTAGTGCTTGGAGATGGCGTTTGACGTCACACAAAAGTATGGAGGCTGATAGGGATCAAAAAACCAACCGATGCATTTTGAGGAATTCACGGCTCCTGTTCCTCAGACACACTTTGTAACTGACTCCTCATTAGGTGATTAGGGATTCATTTACAAAGCCATTAAATTAGCATGACAGATTTTAAAACTATAAAATAGTAGTCAATAGTTTTAACAGAAAACAATGACTCAAAAATACAAATCTAGGTCTCCTTAATTTAACTGCCAAGGATTCATAAGTAAAATCATGTTTGTAATCAGAAAAAATTATATTGCAATCATGCTATAACACTAAGCATAACACATATTCCCCCATTAAAAAACATCTTTACAGCCACAAGGAACACTATAGCTAAAAAGTGTTAGCTACCCATTACCCCAATATCCCCAAAGTCAGAAGCTTCTGTAAATGAACAAATGTAGCATGAACACATCTATGCAGAAAACTTAGGCTGTGTGCACACATTGCATTTTTGCAGCGTTTTTTTATTCAAATTTTAAGCTATGTTTCACAGTGTCAGCAAAGTCTATGAAATTTCAGAAATCTCATGCACACACATTGATTTTATTTTCCTGACTGATTTTATTTTACTGACTGATTTGGAAAATTGCTGCATTTTTTAAAACTGCAGTATCTCACTTCTTTCTTTTTTTTCACCCATAGGAAACAATGGATAAGAGCAAAAAAGCAGCAAAAAAAATGCATGTATTAATTTTTGCTGCGTTTTTGGTGCAAAAACATTAAGGAAGTTGCATCATGATTTTTTGGGGGGCACTAAATGTTATCGGCATGCACAAGAGACAGCAAAAACACAGCAAAAAATGCTGCAAATAAGTAGCCAAGAATGCAGCAAAACCTTCTTTTTAGAGCAGCAGCTTCAAGTAGGTTTTGCCTGCAGAAAAAAAAACCTGCAGCAAAAACACAACGTGTGAACATAACCATACAGTCCAGAATAAAACTAGACTGTATGGGCTCTTTCCAGGTGTGACATCGTTCCCGGGGGCGTGTCATACCAATAGGGGGCGTGTTCTGCAAAGCCAGGAAGAGAAGCAGACATTATACATTGGTCTCTGCAGTCTGATGCCGGCGTCTGTTTGCTGCAGGAGGGAAATCTGAGGTCAGAGTCCTCAGTGACACATAGGAGGATTTATTAATTAATGGGTTAATGTCTCCTTAGATTTTTGGTTGACTGGGTCTAATACTTGGGGCTGTGTAGTGGGGTTTGAGGGGGTGAATGCACGCTTGTGCGGTCTGATTGTGCCCCAAGGGGTTAATGCACGCTTGTGGGGTCTGTGTGTGCTCCTATGGGGTTTAATGCACGCTTGTGGGGTTTGGGTGTGCTCCTAGAGGGTTAATGCACAGCTGTGGGTCTGTGTGTGCTCCTAGAGGGTTATGCATGGAGCCCATACAGTATATATACCTGACAGCGGCCCATACAGTCTATACCTACAGTAATGTATACCTGACAGGAGCCCGTACAGTCTATATCTACAGTAATATATACCTGACAGGAGCCCGTACAGTCTATATCTACAGTAATATATACCTGACAGGAGCCCGTACAGTCTATATCTACAATAACATATACCTGACAGGAGCCCATACAGTCTATATCTACAATAATATATACCTGACAGGAGCCTACACTCTATATCTACAGTAATATATACCTGACAGGAGCCCGTACAGTCTACCAATATATACCTGACAGGAGCCTGTACAGTCTATATCTACAGTAATATATACCTGACAGGAGCCCGTACAGTCTATATCTACAGTAATATATACCTGACAGGAGCCCATACAGTCTATAACTACAATAATATATACCTGACAGGAGCCCATACAGTCTATATCTACAGTAATATATACCTGACAGGAGCCCGTACAATTGTATCTACAGTATATATACCTGACAGGAGCCCATACAGTCTATACAGTAATATATACCTGACAGGAGCCCATACAGTCTATAACTACAATAATATATACCTGACAGGAGCCCATACAGTCTTATATCTACAGTAATATATACCTGACAGGAGCCCGTACAGTCTATATCTACAGTAATATATACCTGACAGGAGCCCATACAGTCTATATCTACAGTAATATATACCTGACAGGAGCCCGTACAGTCTGTATCTACAGTAATATATACCTGACAGGAGCCCATACAGTCTATACAGTAATATATACCTGACAGGAGCCCATACAGTCTATATCTTCAGTAATATATACCTGACAGGAGCCCATACAGTCTATATCTACAATAATATATACCTGACAGGAGCCCGTACAGTCTATATCTACAATAATATATACCTGACAGGAGCCCATACAGTCTATATCTACAGTAATATATACCTGACAGGAGCCTATACAGTCTATATCTACAGTAATATATACCTGACAGGAGCCTGTACAGTCTATATTACAGTAATATATACCTGACAGGAGCCCGTACAGTCTATAACTACAGTAATATATACCTGACAGGAGCCTGTACAGTCTATATCTACAGTAATATATACCTGACAGGAGCCCATACAGTCTATAACTACAGTAATATATACCTGACAGGAGCCTGTACAGTCTATATCTACAGTAATATATACCTGACAGGAGCCCATACAGTCTATACTACAGTAATATATACCTGACAGGAGCCCGTACAGTCTATATCTACAGTAATATATACCTGACAGGAGCCCATACAGTCTATAACTACAATAATATATACCTGACAGGAGCCCGTACAGTCTATATCTACAATAATATATACCTGACAGGAGCCCATACAGTCTATATCTACAGTAATATATACCTGACAGGAGCCCATACAGTCTATATCTACAGTAATATAACCTGACAGGAGCCCATACAGTCTATATCTACAGTAATATATACCTGACAGGAGCCCATACAGTCTATATCTACAGTAATATATACCTGACAGGAGCCCATACAGTCTACAACTACAGTAATATATACCTGACAGGAGACTGTACAGTCTATATCTACAGTAATATATACCTGACAGGAGCCCATACAGTCTATATCTACAATAATATATACCTGACAGGAGCCCGTTACAGTCTATATCTACAAGTAATATATACCTGACAGGAGCCCATACAGTCTATATCTACAGTAATATATACCTGACAGGAGCCCTTATACAGTATATATAACTACAGTATAATAATATACCTGACAGGAGCCCGTACAGTCTATAACTACAGTAATATATACCTGACAGGAGCCCGTACAGTCTATATACTACAGTAATATATACCTGACAGGAGCCATACAGTCTATATCTACAGTAATATATACCTGACAGGAGCCGTACAGTCTATACTACAGTAATATATACCTGACAGGAGCCCGTACAGTCTATATCTACAATAATATATACCTGACAGGAGCCCATACAGTCTATATCTACAGTAATATATACCTGACAGGAGCCCATACAGTCTATATCTACAGTAATATATACCTGACAGGAGCCCATACAGTCTATATCTACAGTAATATATACCTGACAGGAGCCCTACAGTCTATATCTACAGTAATATATACCTGACAGGAGCCCATACAGTCTAAATTACAGTAATATATACCTGACAGGAGCCGTACAGTCTATATCTACAGTAATATATACCTGACAGGGAGACTGTACAGTCTATATCTACAGTAATATATACCTGACAGGAGCCAGTACAGTCTATATCTACAGTAATATATACCTGACAGGAGCCCGTACAGTCTATATCTACAATAATATATACCTGACAGGAGCCCATACAGTCTATATCTACAGTAATATATACCTGACAGGAGCCTGTACAGTCTATATCTACAGTAATATATACCTGACAGGAGCCCGTACAGTCTATATCTACAGTAATATATACCTGACAGGAGCCGTACAGTCTATATCTACATAATATATACTGACAGGAGCCTTACAGTCTATATCTACAGTAATATATACCTGACAGGAGCCCATACAGTCTATAACTACAATAATATATACCTGACAGGAGCCCGTACAGTCTATATCTACAATAATATATACCTGACAGGAGCCCATACAGTCTATATCTACAGTAATATACACCTGACAGGAGCCCATACAGTCTATATCTACAGTAATATACCTGACAGGAGCCCATACAGTCTATATCTACAGTAATATATACCTGACAGGAGCCCATACAGTCTATAACTACAATAATATATACCTGACAGGAGCCCATACAGTCTATATCTACAGTAATATATACCTGACAGGAGCCCTACAGTCTATATCTACAGTAATATATACCTGACAGGAGCCTTACAGTCTATATCTACAGTAATATATACCTGACAGGAGCCATACAGTCTATACTACAGTAATATATACCTGACAGGAGCCCGTACAGTCTATATCTACAGTAATATATACCTGACAGGAGACTATACAGTCTATATCTACAGTAATATATACCTGACAGGAGCCGTACAGTCTATATCTACAGTAATATATACCTGACAGGAGCCCGTACAGTCTATATCTACAGTAATATATACCTGACAGGAGCCGTACAGTCTATATCTACAATAATATATACCTGACAGGAGCCATACAGTCTATATCTACAGTAATATATACCTGACAGGAGCCCTACAGTCTATAACTACAATAATATATACCTGACAGGAGCCCGTACAGTCTATATCTACAATAATATATACCTGACAGGAGCCCATACAGTCTATATCTACATGTAATATACACCTGACAGGAGCCCGTACAGTCTATATCTACAATAATATATACCTGACAGGAGCCCATACAGTCTATATCTACAGTAATATATACCTGACAGGAGCCCTATCAGTCTATATCTACAGTAATATATACCTGACAGGAGCCCGTACAGTCTATATCTACAATAATATATACCTGACAGGAGCCCATACAGTCTATATCTACAGTAATATACACCTGACAGGAGCCCATACAGTCTATATCTACAGTAATATATACCTGACAGGAGCACATACAGTCTATATCTACAGTAATATATACCTGACAGGAGCCCATACAGTCTATAACTACAGTAATATATACCTGACAGGAGACTGTACAGTCTATATCTACAGTAATATATACCTGACAGGAGCCCGTACAGTCTATATCTACAGTAATATATACCTGACAGGAGCCCGTACAGTCTATATCTACAATAATATATACCTGACAAGAGACTGTACAGTCTATAACTACAGTAATATATACCTGACAGGAGACTGTACAGTCTATATCTACAGTAATATATACCTGACAGGAGCCCGTACAGTCTATATCTACAGTAATATATACCTGACAGGAGCCCGTACAGTCTATATCTACAATAATATATACCTGACAAGAGACTGTACAGTCTATATCTACAATAATATATACCTGACAGGAGCCAGTACAGTCTATATCTACAGTAATATATACCTGACAGGAGCCCGTACAGTCTATATCTACAATAATATATACCTGACAGGAGCCAGTACAGTCTATATATACAGTAATATATACCTGACAGGAGCCCGTACAGTCTGTATCTACAATAATATATACCTGACAGGAGCCCGTACAGTCTATATCTACAATAATATATACCTGACAGGAGCCCGTACAGTCTATATCTACAGTAATATATACCTGACAGGGGCCCGTACAGTCTATATCTACAGTAATATATACCTGACAGGAGCCCGTACAGTCTATATCTACAATAATATATACCTGACAGGAGCCCGTACAGTCTATATCTACAATAATATATACCTGACAGGAGCCCGTACAGTCTACATCTACAGTAATATATACCTGACAGGAGCCCGTACAGTCTACAATATATACCTGACAGGAGCCCGTACAGTCTATATCTACAGTAATATATACCTGACAGGAGCCCGTACAGTCTATATCTACAGTAATATATACTTGACAAGAGCCCGTACAGTCTATATCTACAGTAATATATACCTGACAGGAGCCCGTACAGTCTATATCTATATATCTACAATAATATATACCTGACAGGAGCCCATACAATCTATATCTACAGTAATATATACCTGACAGGAGCCCATACAGTCTATAACTACAATAATATATACCTGACAGGAGCCCGTACAGTCTATATCTACAATAATATATACCTGACAAGAGACTGTACAGTCTATTTCTACAAATATATACCTGACAGGAGCCGTACAGTCTATTATCTACAGTAATATATACCTGACAGGAGCCCGTACAGTTTATATTACAATAATATATACCTGACAGGAGACTGTACAGTCTATATCTACAGTAATATATACCTGACAGGAGCCCGTACAGTCTATATCTACAATAATATATACCTGACAGGAGCCCGTACAGTCTATATATACAGTAATATATACCTGACAGGAGCCCGTACAGTCTGTATCTACAATAATATATACCTGACAGGAGCCCGTACAGTCTATATCTACAATAATATATACCTGACAGGAGCCCGTACAGTCTATATCTACAGTAATATATACCTGACAGGGGCCCGTACAGTCTATATATACAGTAATATATACCTGACAGGAGCCCGTACAGTCTATATCTACAATAATATATACCTGACAGGAGCCCGTACAGTCTATATCTACAGTAATATATACCTGACAGGAGCCCGTACAGTCTATAACTACAATAATATATACCTGACAGGAGCCCGTACAGTCTATATCTACAGTAATATATACCTGACAGGAGCCCGTACAGTCTATATCTACAGTAATATATACCTGACAGGAACCCGTACAGTCTATAACTACAGTAATATATACCTGACAGGAGCCCGTACAGTCTATATCTACAGTAATGTATACCTGACAGGAGCCCGTACAGTCTATATCTACAGTAATGTATACCTGACAGGATCCCGTACAGTCTATATCTACAGTAATATATACCTGACAGGAGCCCGTACAGTCTATAACTACAATAATATATACCTGACAGGAGCCCATACAGTCTATATCTACAGTAATATATACCTGACAGGAGCCCGTACAGTCTATATCTACAGTAATATATACCTGACAGGAGCCCGTACAGTCTATATCTACAGTAATATATACCTGACAGGAGCCCATACAGTCTATATCTACCTGACAGGAGCCCGTACAGTCTATATCTACAGTAATATATACCTGACAGGAGCCCGTACAGTCTATAACTACAGTAATATATGCCTGACAGGGGCCCGTACAGTCTATATCTACAATAATATATACCTGGCAGGAGCCCATACAGTCTATATCTACAGTAATATATACCTGACAGGAGCCCGTGCAGTCTATAACTACAGTAATATATACCTGACAGGGGCCAGTACAGTCTATATCTACAGTAATATATACCTGACAGGAGCCCGTACAGTCTATATCTACAATAATATATACCTGACAGGAGCCTGTACAGTCTATAACTACAATAATATATACCTGACAGGAGCCCGTACAGTCTATATCTACAGTAATATATACCTGACAGGAGCCCGTACAGTCTATATCTACAGTAATATATACCTGACAGGTGTCTTTCTTCCTTTGTTCATAGTGACTATGCACTAACAGATCTTTCAAGTTGGCAGATCTTTTGGGTACACATTGTGGAACTTCAGGTAAAATCTGTTTCAAAGTAGGGTCTGACAGGAGAATATTCAATGTCTGTTCAAGATGTTAACTACCTGGTACCATTGGGTATTGAACGTGGATATGAATCGTATCTGTTCCAAATTTTCATCGTTCCTCCTTTTATTCCCATATAGCAATTCATTTCTCGGAGTACGTATCGCTCTGTTATATCCTCTTTGGATCATTTTGCGACTATATCCTCTCTCTTTAAATCGCTCTTTCAAATCCCTACTCTGTTTCAAGAAGGATTGATGATCCGAGCAAATCTTCTTTATCCTGAGAAACTGGCCAATGGGTATTCCTCTTATAGTGCTTCTAGGGTGTGATGAGTCAGCCCCTTAAATATGAATTAGTTGCCGTCGGTTTCCTGTAAACGTCAGTACATATAAGACCATTACCAGAGGTTTCTATCCAAATATCTAGAAATTCAAGACTTCTGCCTGATTTGTACGTAAGACGGATGTTTTGATTATTGCTGTTCAATGTATGCATGAGATTATCCAATTCATTAGTCGAGCCCTCCCAGACAAAGAGAACGTCATCTATGTATCTCATCCAATTATGGACAAGACACATCCCTGGAATCTCTTCCTCTACAAATATCCTTCTCTCCCAGGCCCCCAGAAACAGGTTGGCATATGAGGGCGCACAATGACGCCCCCATAGCCGTACCCTGCTTCTGCCGAAAAATATTTCCGTTGAAGGTGAAAACATTGTGCCTGAGAATGAAATCCAATAATACCAAAATCAAATCCGCCAAACTATCCTCAATGTTGCTAGATTTCAGAAACCGGGCGGCAGCTGCCAACCCATCTTCATGTCTGATCGACGTATACAAAGCCTCAACGTCGGCTGTAACCAAAATCATATTGTCCTCCAAAACTAATTGATCTATGCGTTGTAAGGCCTGGTTGGTATCTCTGATGAATGATGGAAGCAAGGAAACAATAGGTTTTAAGAAATAATCAACCACATCTGATATTAACTCACATAACCCTCCATTACCTGCCACTATGGGCCTGCCTGGGGGATCCATAGGATTTTTATGGACTTTAGGAATAAGGTAAGACATGTGGTCTGTGTAAAGCCTGTGCAAACTTGACTAAAGGTAAGTCCTTTAAAAATTGGGATGGGTCTCGTATTTATGAGATCCGGAAGCATCTTACATGCGTTTCTAAGGCGGTGGTCTATCATGCAGTGTGCCCATGTGATAAGGTATACATTGGTCTTACAACTCGGGAACTCAAGGTGCGGGTCAGGGAACACGCATGTGACATTGAGAAAGCTAAAAATGTGGAGGATGATACAACACTAAAAACCCTCCCACGTCACTTTAAACAATTTCACGGCTGTAATTCTAGATTTCTTAAAATCAAAGCTATTGATCAGGTAGATCTGGGAATCAGGGGTGGTGATGTGGGTAAGGTTTTGGCACAATTGGAAAGTCGCTGGATTTACCGTTTGGGTACCTTAAGCCTGCAGGTCTCAACGAAAATATGGGATATTCGGCGTTTCTATAATGGATGTATCTTTTTAGTTAGTGGGGGGTATTTTCGGGCTTTGCGAATTGATTTTAATTGATTTTATTATTCCTTTCATTTAGAAATAGTATTTTGTGGAATGGACGGTCGTGCCCATTTGACCCTGGCATTTTGGACGTTAGAGATGGGATCGTTTGAATTAGGATTGACATCTTCAAGCAATATTCATCATCACTATTATCATTATTATTATTATTACTGTTATGGTTTTGTCCGATAGGTATATAGCACCAATTTTGGATTAATTATTTAATGAGATATATAGGCACATATATTATTATTTTGTTTTATTAATTTAATTTATTATTGTTTGATATATCTACATTTGTTATTATTATATGGAGTAGTTATCTTTATTCATCACGATATAGATTTAATGCACAGTTTTCTTTTTCTTATGAGGCATGAGTGGTTGCAGGCATTACAATGTCACTTAATACTTTTTTTTCACATTGTGGCACTTATAGGGTTTATACATATTGCATTCAGCATTTCAGTAGCGTTCCTTTGTGCCAGGGTTACCATCACCTGTGCGCATGCGCGGCTGACCCGTCTCGTTCATTTCCGGGGACGCTCAGACACTGACACGCGGGCGTTACCAAGCTTGCGTGTCATTGAGCGTTTCTAGGAAGAACATTTCCTTGAGAGGCGGATCCAGCGCGTCATGCGCCTAGATGGGATGGCTCTTCATGACAGGTTCTTTCCATTAGTTAGGATTGGCTGTGTATCGTATAAATAGCCGGATGCCCCTCACCCTGACACGCCCCCGGAAGAAGCAGGAGGCGAAACGCGCGTCGGGGTGAGGGGACGCCGAGCATATGCACCTTCTGGTTACAGGTAATATGATGTTTATCTCTCATTTAGGATTGCCCACATGGGCTTGGATTTTTTCTTGATATTTTGATCGCTTAGGTCTAGATGTGTGATGTGTGCACTTCATTGTGACATCTGTTTAGCATTGATTTTTGCTTGCTAAATCTTATACAGATAGTGCACGTACTTCTTAGGGATATTTTATCCATTTACTGCAAAATATTCTGTATATACGTTCTATGTAGTGAGGAGACTTAGGATTATTTAACCCTCAGGTTACCATATACATATGTGCTGGATGCCGTTTTTTCTGGGTTGCTTATCTTTTTGCTGCTACATATATATATTTTTTGCTGCCTACTGTACAGTTGCACATTATTAATTAGCACCTGCACAATTATTATTGTTGTATATGAGAGTATATCTTTACATGAGTCCTTTTCTGTAATCTGTCTTGGCGTCCCTTGGGACAGTATTCATGCTTTTTTAATGAGATTTTATATTTTGTATTCAATAAAATTGTTGTTTTATTATTAAGGGATCTCTTCTTGTTTTCTCCTTTATGGGAGAGTATTTTGAAATAATATATACCTGACAGGAGCCCGTACAGTCTATATCTACAGTAATATATACCTGACAGGAGCCCGTACAGTCTATAACTACAGTAATATATACCTGACAGGAGCCCGTACAGTCTATATCTACAGTAATGTATACCTGACAGGAGCCCGTACAGTCTATATCTACAGTAATATATACCTGACAGGAGCCCGTACAGTCTATAACTACAATAATATATACCTGACAGGAGCCCATACAGTCTATATCTACAGTAATATATACCTGACAGGAGCCCGTACAGTCTATATCTACAGTAATATATACCTGACAGGAGCCCGTACAGTCTATATCTACAGTAATGTATACCTGACAGGAGCCCGTGCTGTCTATATCTACAGTAATATATACCTGACAGGAGCCCGTACAGTCTATAACTACAATAATATATACCTGACAGGATCCCATACAGTCTATATCTACAGTAATATATACCTGACAGGAGCCCGTACAGTCTATATCTACAGTAATATATACCTGACAGGAGCCCGTACAGTCTATATCTACAATAATATATACCTGACAGGAGCCCATACAGTCTATACAGTAATATATACCTGACAGGAGCCCATACAGTCTATATCTACAGTAATATATACCTGACAGGAGCCCATACAGTTTATATCTACAATAATATATACCTGGCAGGAGCCCGTACAGTCTAAACAGTAATATACACCTGACAGGAGCCCATACAGTCTAAATTCAAATTCAAAGAAGCTTTATTGGCAGGACTAAATACACATTAGTTTTGCCAAAGCAAGTGTACAAAAGGGGGATAGGGATAGGGATGTTGAGTAGGGGCAGATCCAGGGTGGGGGCTATGGAAGTCCATGGCATAGGGAGGGGTGATGGGGACGCAGGTCCAGGGTGGGGGCTATAAAAGTCCATGGCATAGGGTGGGGTGATGGGGGCAGATCCGGGGTGGGGGCTATAGAAGTCCATGGCATATCATAGTTCTCTATCTCGCAGTCTATGACATTCGCTCACGTACCGCGCTGCTATCTCCGCTGCTCTCTCTTCTTCCCCCAGCAAGATATATGTTTTCTCTTCCTCCTTCATGGTGATGAAATCCGGGAAGAGATGTGAGAGTCTCCTGAAGTGAGTGTCCCTCACCGCTGAGTATTTGGAGCAGTGTAGCAGGAAGTGGGTTTCGTCCTCTATGGCCTCCTGGTCACAGTGTTGGCATAGTCTTTCCTCCCTGGGCTTGTAGCTCTGCCTGTGTCGGCCAGATTCGATGGCCAGACTGTGAGCGCTGAGTCTATACCGGCTCAGGATCTGGCGGTCTCTGGGGTCCGGGAGTTTCTCCAGGTATGGGGCCAGACTGTAGTCTCTCTGTAGACTCCGGTACATGGTCAGTTTCTGGGAGCTGATGATGTCGTTCTTCCAGTCACTGACATACCTCTCCTGGCCTTCGTCTACCATCTTCCTGATTTCGGCTTTTGTCAGGTTGTTGTGATTGGTGTTCTGGTCAGGTTGGGTTTGGGTGAGCTGTTCCGAGGGTCCAAGTTTTTCTGTTTCACCTACGTGTGTCAGGGCTTTATGGTGATGGGAGCTTGGATTGTTCCTACGTAGGTGAGCCCGGAATGACAGTGCCCTCTTTAGAACCGTTAGGTGTAGAGGGAATCTGCCCAGCTCGGCCCGGCAGGCACTGTTGGAGGTGCTCCGATGGACTTGGAGAAGGTGCTTGCAGAATTCCAGGTGGAATATTTCTGTTGGGCTGGAATCCCATCTTGACCAGTCTGGGTAGGTGTGAGGACCCCAGACTTCACTGCCATACAGGAGGATTGGGGCGATGACCGAGTCGAAGATTTTTAACCAGACCCTCACTGGTGGCTTCAGATGGTAAAGTTTCCTTCGGATGCCATAGAAGGTTTTACATGCCTTGTCTTTCAGGGTCTCTATGGCTTGTTTGAAGCTTCCTGACCGGTGAATCTCTAGGCCCAGGTAGGTATATTTGTCTGTTCCTGTAAAGGCGCAGTTGTTGAGGACAAATGAAGGGTACTGGTCTAATTTTCTCTTTCTCCTCTGGAACACCATGATGTTGGTTTTCTTTAGGTTGACCGGTAGTGCCCAGGTGGAGCTGAATTTCTCTAAGATTTTCAGGTTGTCTTGGAGGCCTTTCTCGGTTGGTGACAGAAGCAGCAGGTCGTCTGCATACAGCAGGAATTTCACCTGGGTGTCGTGGAGGGTGGGACCTGGTGCTGTGGAAGATTCCAGAGCGGTAGCCAGCTCGTTGATGTAAATGTTGAAGAGCGTTGGACTTAGGCTGCAGCCTTGTCTGACTCCACGGCTCTGCTGGAAATAAGCCGTTCTTTTACCGTTCACACTCACACTGCAGAGGTTCTCGGTGTAGGAGCTTTTGATAACATCGTAGGTCTTTCCTCCTATTCCGCTCTCCAGCAGTTTCAGGAATAAGCCCGGGTGCCACACCGAATCAAAGGCCTTTTTAAAGTCCACGAAACAGGCGTATATCTTCCCGTTCTTTGTATTGTGGACGTGTCTCTGAATGAGGCTGTGCAGGGTATAGATGTGGTCAGTGGTGCGGTGGTTTGGCATGAACCCTGCTTGGCTCTTGCTGAGGATGTTATGTTCGGTGAGGAAACTGAGGATCCTCTTGTTCAGGATGCTGTTGAACAGTTTCCCCAGGTTGCTGCTGACACATATGCCTCTGTAGTTGGCTGGGTCATACCTGTCCCCATTCTTGTGGATGGGTGTGATGAGGCCTTGGTTCCAGGTACGAGGGAAGTAGCCGGCACTTAGCACAATATTGAAGAGTTTAACCATTGCAGCCTGTATTTCTGGTGGGCTGTACTTCAGCATTTCTGGTAGGATTCCATCCAGGCCACCGGCTTTTCTACATCTTATGGAAGAGATTCTCTCTGCTACTTCCTGTAATGTAATAGGTGTATCTACTGGGTTTTGGAAATTTTTTACTTTTTCCTCCATTGCTTTTAGTTTTGCCATTATGTTTTCCTGTTCTTGGTTTAGTTCTTCCTTTGGGATGTCTTTATAGAGGTCTCTGAAGTACTGGAGCCAGATGTTGCCATTTTGGATATGGATGTTGTTTTTCTTGTCTTTTGTGCCCATGTGGTTCCATAGTTCCCAGAAGGAATTGTCTTGAAGAGCATCTTGGAGTTGGTTAAGCTTGGTAGAGATGTAACTCTGCTTCTTCCTCCTGAGGATGGTTTTGTACTGTCTTTGTATGGTTTCATAGGCTTCCCTCAGACCAGGGTGGTTGGGGTCTCTATGTTTCTTGTTTGAGGCTGTTCTCAGGGTCTTCCGTACGGCTTTACATTCTCTGTCAAACCAACCGTTGGTCTGTTTTTCTTTTGGTCTCTTGTAGTCAACTTTTTTAAGGTCGGACAGTCTGGCCATTGCATAGAATATATTGTTGAGGTCTTTTGTAGCTTGACTCACTCCCTTTGGGTTAGGCTGGTACTCGTGGTTGTAGAAGTGGTGGAGCATCCGCTGTATTTCGGGTCTGCTGAGAGCCTCTTTGTACTTTAGTGCCGACGTTTTGGACCATTTATATGATGGAGGCCGGTTGAAGAGGCCGCTATGCTGTGGCTTTTGGGTGGGTGGTTTATCTGTAGATTCAAGTACAGAAGAAGTTGTCTGTGGTCTGACAGGTGCGTTTGTGGGGTGACTATGAAGGCGCTGATATTTGCCCGGCTCATGTCTGTAATGGCATAATCTACTACACTCCTCCCTACATGGGAGTTTAGTGTATACCTCCCTAAAAAGTCTCCTTTGGTACGTCCATTAAGAATATGAAGTCCTAAACTTCTACATACGTTCAGGAGCTTTTTACCACTTTTGTTGACTATACTGTCATAGCTGTTTCTCTCTGTGTGTACTGAGTCTTGGCCGTCATTCTCTGCTCCAAATATGTAGATGTTCCCATCCGTGGTCAGGAAGTCGTTTTCTCTCCCTGTTCTTGCGTTGAGGTCTCCAAAGATGAGAACTTTGCCCAGGGCCTGATAGTGGGCGGCTTCTCTTTGTAAGATCTCGAAGCTCTCTGGATCGAAGTAGGGGGACTCTGGCGGTGGTATATAGGTGGCGCAGAGGTGGACATCAGGCTGAGAGATGAGGATGGAGCTGCTGATCCTGATCCATATGTGGCTGCTTCCTCTCTTCACCGGTTTGATGTATTGGTGGAGCTCGTCTTTATACCAGATCAGTATTCCTCCTGAGCTCCGGCCCTGTTTGATGTTTTTATTTTGTCAGGGCAGGGACAGAGATTTCCCTGTATCCGATGGGCGCCAGGGATTCGTTTTCGGCTCTGGTCCATGTTTCCAGGAGGATCTGGATGTCTATATTTTTCAGTCTTTGTATAAAGTCCGGGTCATTTGTTTTACATCCTAAGGTCAAGGTGTTGAGACCCTGAATGTTCCAGCTGCTGATTGTAAGTGAAGTCATTTTTCTATTTATCTTGTGTGTATATACCTTGTAATGAGTATGGCTGTGTAGGACAAACTGGATTTCTGACTGTTTTGTAGGTGTGCTTGGTTCCATCCAGTCACATTAGTTTCCTGCATAGTGCTCTGAGCAGGGTCTTTACCTCATCCGTATCTCTGCTCTGCGTGTATCTGTGTGGGGTCGGTGGACCCCTCCAGTCTATATCAACCGTAATATATACCTGACAGGAGCCCGTACAGTCTATATCTACAGTAATATATACCTGACAGGAGCCCATACAGTCTATATCTACAGTAATATATACCTGACAGGAGCCCATACAGTCTAAACAGTAATATACACCTGACAGGAGCCCATACAGTCTATATCTACAGTAATATATACCTGACAGGAGCCCGTACAGTCTATATCTACAGTAATATATACCTGACAGGAGCCCATACAGTTTATATCTACAATAATATATACCTGACAGGAGCCTGTACAGTCTATATCTACAGTAATATATACCTGACAGGAGCCCGTACAGTCTATATCTACAATAATATATACCTGACAGGAGCCCATACAGTCTAAACAGTAATATACACCTGACAGGAGCCCGTACAGTCTATATCTACAGTAATATATACCTGACAGGAGTCCATACAGTCTATATCTACAATAATATATACCTGACAGGATCCCATACAGTCTGTATCTACAATAATATATACCTGACAGGAGCCCGTACAGTCTATATCTACAATAATATATACCTGACAGGAGCCCATACAGTCTATATCTACAGTAATATATACCTGACAGGAGCCCATACAGTCTATATCTTCAGTAATATATATCTGACATACAGGTGCTGGGCTGGGTCTGATGTATATACAGGGGCTGGGCTGGGTCTGGTGACGTATACAGGGGCTGGGCTGGGGCTGATGTATATACAGGGGCTGGGCTGGGCCTGGTAACGTATACAGGGGCTGGGCTGGGACTGATGTATATACAGTGGCTGGCCTGGTGGTGATGTATATACAGGTGCTGGGCCGGTGATGTATATACAGGTCCGACCGTCCTGGTCTGGGCCTGGTGACGTATACAGGGGCTGGGCTGGGGCTGATGTATATACAGGTCATGGGCTGGTGTCGGTGACGTATACAGGGGCTGGCCTGGTGGTGATGTATATACAGGTGCTGGGGCTGATGTATATACAGGTGCTGGGCTGGTGATGTATATACAGGTCCGACCGTCCTACCGTCCTGGGCTGGGGCTAGTGACGTATACAGAGACTGGCCTGGTGGTGATGTATATACAGGGGCTGGCCTGGTAGTAATGTATATACAGGGGCTGGGCTGGGGCTGATGTATATACAGGTGCTGGTCTGGGGCACATTATTAAAAGAAGGAGACAATGATGGGGCATATAACTACAAGAAGGAGACAATGATGGGGCATATTACTACAAGAAGGAGACAATGATTGGGCATATTACTACAAGAAGGGGACAATGATGGGGCATATTTCAGGGTGGAATCTGCTTGCATTCCATGCTTAAATCTATCTATCTATCTATCTATCTATCTTATCTAAAAAGAAGAAAATTAAAGCAGCACAAAGAAAGAGTCCGGGTGCAGAGCCCCCCCAGGCAAATACCTAACATCAATTATAGTGTAAGGTTCTGTGTACATGTTCCTGAAACTCAGTTTGTTCGTCAGCCATTTTACTTTCTGTCTTGCTGCAGCTATCTTGCCCTCAGTCAAAATGGAGTTTCCAGCTTGCATGTTCCCGCCCTGATTCTCTCCTTTTGCTTCTTAAGCAGCCACAGCTGAGCAATCAGTGCTTCAGAATCTAGCCTGCAGTGAACCTGTGACCTGACTCCTAAAGCCTTGGACCTTGTACTCCAGCTATTCCTACTGAGGAACTCTGAAGCACTTGTGGACTCTGAACCCTGCTCTTTGAAAGACCCACGTTTGCATGGACTTACGCACAAGACGCTATATGAACTGTACTACATACATTACAAGATTCTGAAGCCAAAACGTTAGTGTCTGCTGGGTCTGGAAAGGCTGTGTCTGCTGTAACTGTGGATATCGGATGTCCGGTTTACTTTCTGTGATGACAGTGGTTGTGACTTCTCACAACCATTCCAGGTGAGCAATTCCCTTAAGTGTTTTTTTTTCTGCAGTGTTACCACAGGTAAACACTATTGTTTTTTTTTTTCTTCTTTTCTCTTTTTTGTCTGCTGTAACTGTGGATATCAGATGTCCGGGTGAACTTTCTGTGATGATAGTGGTTGTGACTTCTCACAACCATTCCAGGTGAGCAGTTCCCTTAATTTTTTTTTCTCTCTGAAGTGTTACCACAGGTAAACACTATTGTTTTTTTTTTCTCCTCTCCTCTTCTTCCAGTACTCCTGTCTTAAAAGATCTGGAAAATGGAGGCCCGCATAAAGGAACTTTGCGGAGTGACTGATAATATCCTTGCAGATTTGCAGAATATAAAGACCCGTTTTTCAAGCCTACAGGACCTCACTAATCACAATTTGCAAGTGTTTGGACAGACTGCCCAGGATTTGCGAGCCAGGATTGAGGTTCTAGAAGAGCGAGTCCAGGCTCCTGCCGTAGCCCCGAGTTCTGGGATTCCCAAGTTGCCCCCTTTTCGTTTTGGCGGTGAACGTGAGAAATTCAGGGGATTTATTAATCAATGCAATCTTTTTTTTCTGCACATGCTTCACAATTTCCCACTGAACGATCTAAGGTGCTTACTATAATTATGTTGCTTACCAACAAGGCTTTGATGTGGGCAAACCCTCTGATTGAGACTGAGGATGATTGTTTGAATCACTTTGATGCTTTTATTTCAGCCATGGGGCAGGTGTTTGATGACCCCAATCGAGGTGCAACAGCTGAAGCAGCCATTTAGCTTTGCGCCATGGTAAGCACTCGGTAGCTGAATATGCCTTGGATTTCAGGAGATGGGCCCTTGATACCACCTGGGACAGTTCCGCCAAAAAATCTATTTTTCGAAAGGGGTTATTCCACTGATTAAGGATGAACTTGCTCGTGCCGACCCTCCCACTGCGTTAGGTGACTTTATTAACTACTGCATCCGTATTGATACTCGTCTGACTGAACGCAGGCAAGAGAGATGGTTCGAAAATAATCGCACTAACCTTTTCCTACCTTCCTCTCCAGCTAAGGAACCTTTGAGTAGGATTACACGGGAACCTGAACCTGAACCCATGCAGGTAGACTCTTTACAACGACGGGTTAGTGATGCACGCAAGGAACATCGTTTTAAGGAGAATCTATGTTTCTATTGTGGTAAGTCAGGGCACTTCATTATAAACTGCCCCAGCCGTTCTCGTAAGACTACTGCAGCACTCATTCATTGTGAGTGTTGCGAGAGGGGATCTGTCAGGTCCGAGCCTCAGGCTCCAGAGAGATCTGCAGCAACAGATCTTCATTTCTCGGACTTAAACTCCGTTACCTCTGAGGACGTTGACTGTGTAAACGCTGCCATTTTTCAAGTTTCCTCAGCGGTGTCCCAGCTGAGTTGTAGAAAAACAATTCTCATTGCTTTCTTTCCATCAAACTCTGGGTTGACTCAGCTTGGGTGTCTAGCTCTGCTATGATCGACTCAGGGGCAAGTGGAAATTTTATGGATGTCTCCTTTGCTCTGAAACAGGGGATACGTTCAGTGAAGAAGGCTACTCCAGTACAGATGGAAACTGTGGATGGCTCCCTGCTGACCTCTGGACCAGTGGATCAGGAAACAGAGCCTTTGAGGGTTCTTATGGGTAAAGATCATCAAGAGAAACTGTCCTTTATGCTTATCTCTTCTCCCCACTTTCCCATTATTCTAGGGCTACCATGGCTGCAGGCTCAGAATCCTACCATTAACTGGGAGACCAAGGAATTACACTTTCCAGAGAAAAAGATGAGTCCAAAAGTTTCAGCTTGCTCTGTTCCTAAAGGAACCATGTCAGTCCCTGAACTACCAGCTGTATACCAGGACTATGTGGATTTATGTGACAAGAAGAACGCTGACCAGCTTCCTCCTCACCGTCCATATGATTGTCCAATTGAATTATTGCCTGGAGCAGAGATACCTTTTGGTAAGATCTACCCCCTGGCGGGGCCCGAGCTAAAGGCTTTAAAGGATTACATAGACGAAAATCTAGCCAAGGGCTTCATACGCCCCTCTTCATCTCCTGCAGGTGCACCCATCTTCTTTGTAAAGAAGAAAGATGGATCTCTGAGACCATGCGTAGACTATAGGGAACTCAATAAGGTTACTATTAGAAACCGTTATCCATTGCCTTTAATCCCTGAGTTATTGGAGAGAGTGCGACATGCCAAAATTTTCTCTAAACTAGATCTTCGTGGGGCCTATAACTTAGTCCGTATTAGACCTGGGGATGAATGGAAGACTGCATTCAGGTCACGCTATGGACACTTTGAATATCTAGTTATGCCTTTTGGTCTGAGTACCGCCCCAGCCACTTTCCAACACTTGGTGAATGACATCTTCAGGGATCTCCTAGATACATTCGTGGTAATTTATTTGGATGATATTCTAATTTTTTCTAACTCCACAGAGGAACATCATGGACATGTGAGAATGGTCTTGGAACGTCTAAGACAAAATCATCTTTACATCAAACTTGAAAAGTGTGAATTCCATAGACCGAAATTCAATTTCTGGGGTATGTACTGTCTACACAAGGAATTAGTATGGATGGAAGCAAAACCCAAGCCATCAAGGATTGGCCAAGTCCTAGAAATGTGAAGGAGGTACAGCGCTTCATCGGGTTTGCCAACTTCTATAGACGTTTCATTAGAAATTTCTCTGAGGTAGTGTCACCTATCACCCAACTTACCCGGAAAGAGTCTAGGTTCTCCTGGACTCCCCAAGCCCAGGAAGCATTTTCCCGTCTAAAAGATAAATTTACCACTTCACCTATCCTAGTACATCCCAACCCCGAGCTTGCCTTCATAATAGAGGTGGATGCTTCAGACTGTGCCGTTGGAGCTATACTCTCTCAGAGAACAGGTGAGAAGAATGTCTTGCATCCCTGTGCCTTCTTTTCCCAGCAGTTGTCTTCGGCTGAGAGGAACTACGATGTGGGCAATAGAGAGTTGTTGGCCATTATTGCCGCCTTCAAAGAATGGAGACACCTTCTTCAGGGAGCTGCACAGCAAATAGTCATCCTGACAGACCATCGTAACCTTGAGTTTATCAGGTCGGCTAAGTGCCTGACTCCTCGCCAGGCTCGCTGGAATCTTTTCTTAAACCAATTTAATTTTATCATTTCTTATAGACCAGGATCGCGCAATGGAAAGGCTGATACACTCTCTAGGATTTACTCAGCAGAGACACGTCCAATTACTCCTCCTAAGACTATTCTTCCTGACTCTAGATTCCTAGGAGTAATTCATAATCAAGACCTACTTAAGGACATCAAGGAAGCATACCATGCGGATTCCTTTTTGGCACAACCCCCAAGGGACGTAAGTCTTGTCTTTAAGAATGGTGTGTGGATTCAGGGACAACGCCTGTATATTCCTGAAACAGTCAGATTGAGAGTATTGCAACTCATTCACGATTCCAAGATAGCTGGGCATAGAGGAATTCTAAAGACACAGGAATTTCTCTCTCGTTTCTTTTGGTGGCCCACTTGCAGGAAGGATGTTTTAAACTATGTCACTTCATGTGAAGTCTGTGCAAGATGCAAAACACCTCGCTCCTCACCAACTGGTCTGTTACAGCCTCTTCCCACCCCGTCCCGCCCGTGGGGATCCATTTCTATGGACTTCATTGTGGAGTTACCAACCTCTCAAGGGAAGAACACCATTCTAGTGGTGGTTGACCGTCTAACAAAGGCAGCTCATTTTATCCCTTGTGTCGGCTTACCCACTGCAAAACAGACATCAGATTTGATGATTAAAGATGTGTTTCGCTTACATGGAGTACCGGATGAGGTTATTTCGGATCGAGGGGTGCAATTCACTTCTAGGTTTTGGCAAAATTTCTGTGCAGCATTGGACATTAAAGTAAACCTTTCTTCTGCTTTTCATCCCCAGACTAATGGACAGACCGAACGAACCAATCAAACCCTGGAGCAGTATCTCCGCTGCTTTATCTGCCACCTACAGGATGATTGGGTGGATCTACTTCCATTAGCTGAGTTCTCGTATAACAACTCTCAGAGTGCCTCCACTAAACAGTCTCCTTTTTACTCTAATCTAGGTTATCATCCTAACATTCTACCACGATTTCCCATAGAAACGCCTTTACCAGCAGTGGCTGAAAGAATCACGTCTTTACAGAAGAATATGGATCTTCTAAAGGAAAATCTGGAATCGGCTCAAGAAAGGTACAAGAAAGCAGCAGATAAATTTCGTAAACCTGCACCAGCTTTCAAGGTAGGAGACTTGGTCTGGCTGTCAACCAGAAATCTTAAGTTAAGGATTCCATTGTCTAAGTTGGGACATAAGTACATTGGACCCTATAAAATCAGTAAAATTATAAGTGCCGTTGCTTGTCGTCTTCAACTGCCCAGAACTATGAGAATCCACCCTGTCTTTCATGTATCCCTACTAAAGGCTGCGACACCCAATACGTTTCCTGGACGTTCCTCTCCTTGCCCTGACCCAGTGCTAGTCGATGGTCAGGAAGAATTTGTGGTGGAAAGGATTTTAGATTCCAGGTTGTATAGAAATCAGTTACAATATCTGATTAAATGGCAGGGCTACCCAGTGGAGGACAACTCATGGGAACCGTTCAATAACGTTAATGCTCCTCGCTTGCTCCGTCAGTTTCATCAGAGGTACCCACACAAGCCTGGTCTGAGGTCATCCGGAGGTTGTCCTTAAGGGGGGAGTAATGTAAGGTTCTATGTATATATTCCTGAAACTCAGTTTGTTCGTCAGCCATTTTACTTTCTGTCTTGCTGCAGCTATCTTGCCCTCAGTCAAAATGGAGTTTCCAGCTTGCATGTTCCCGCCCTGATTCTCTCCTTTGCTTCTTAAGCAGCCACAGCTGAGCAATCAGTGCTTCAGAATCTAGCCTGCAGTGAACCTGTGACTTGACTCCTGTAAGCCTTGGACCTTGTACTCCAGCTATTCCTACTGAGGAACTCTGAAGCACTTGTGGACTCTGAACCCTGCTCTTTGAAAGACCCACGTTTGCATGGACTTACGGTAACAGAGAAGAAGATCCTGAATCTGTATTGGAGAGTGATTGCTGAGCTTGGATTACTCTGGCCTGCTGTGTCTCCTGTTTCTGTGTCTGCAAACTGTGTGACTATTTCTGCCAACTTGTATGAAGTAATACAGGACTTTTCTATATCAAACCTGTGTCTCATGTATGTTCATCGCACCCAAGCACAAGACGCTATATGAACTGTACTACATACATTACAAGATTCTGAAGCCAAAACGTTAGTGTCTGCTGGGTCTGGAAGGCTGTGTCTGCTGTACTGTGGATATCAGACGTCCGGTTGTACTTTCTGTGATGACAGTGGTTGTGACTTCTCACAACCATTCCAGGTGAGCAATTCCCTTAAGTTTTTTCTTTTTGCAGTGTTACCACAGGTAAACACTATTGTTTTTTTTTTTTTTTCCTTCTCTTTCTCTTTTTTGTCTGCTGTAACTCTGGATATCAGATGTCTGGTTGAAACTTTCTGTGATGATAGTGGTTGTGACTTCTCACAACCATTCCAGGTGAGCAGTTCCCTTAATTTTTTTTTTCTCTCTGCAGTGTTGCCACAGGTGAACACTATTGTTTTTTTTTCTCTCCTCTTCTTCCAGTAATCCTGTCTTAAAAGATCTGGAAAATGGAGGCCCGCATAAAGGAACTTTGCGGAGTGACTGATAATATCCTTGCAGATTTGCAGAATATAAAGACCCGTTTTACAAATCTACAGGACCTCAATAATCACAATTTGCAAGTGGTTGGACAGACTACCCAGGATTTGCGAGCCAGGATTGAGGTTCTAGAGGGGCGAGTCCAGGCTCCTGCCGTAGCCCCGAGTGCTGGGATTCCCAAGTTGCCCCCTTTTCGTTTTGGCGGTGAACGTGAGAAATTCAGGGGATTTATTAATCAATGCAATCTTTTTTTCTCTGCACATGCTTCACAATTTCCCACTGAACGATCTAAGGTGCTTACTATAATTATGTTGCTTACCAACAAGGCTTTAATGTGGGCAAACCCTCTGATTGAGACTGAGGATGATTGTTTGAATCACCTTGATGATTTTATTTCAGCCATGGGGCAGGTGTTTGATGACCCCAATCGAGGTGCAACAGCTGAAGCAGCCATGTTAGCTTTGCGCCAAGGTAAGCACTCGGTAGCTGAATATGCCTTGGATTTCAGGAGATGGGCCCTTGATACCACCTGGGACAGTTCCGCCAAAAAATCTATTTTTCGAAAGGGGTTATCTCCACTGATTAAGGATGAACTTGCTCTTGCCGACCCTCCCACTGCGTTAGGTGACTTTATTAACTACTGCATCCGTATTGATACTCGTCTGACTGAACGCAGGCAAGAGAGATGGTTCGAAAGCAATCGTACTAACCTTTTCCTACCTTCCTCTCCAGCTAAGGAACCTTTGAGTAGGATTACACGGGAACCTGAACCTGAACCCATGCAGGTAGACTCTTTACAACGACGGGTTAGTGATGCACGCAAGGAACATCGTTTTAAGGAGAATCTATGTTTCTATTGTGGTAAGTCAGGGCACTTCATTATAAACTGCCCCAGCCGTTCTCGTAAGACTACTGCAGCACTCATTCATTGTGAGTGTTGCGAGAGGGGATCTGTCAGGTCCGAGCCTCAGGCTCCAGAGAGATCTGCAGCAACAGATCTTGATTACTCGGACTTAAACTCCGTTACCTCTGAGGACGTTGACTGTGTAAACGCTGCCATTTTCCAAGTTTCCTCAGCGGTGTCCCAGCTGAGTTGTAAGAAAAACAATTCTCATTGCTTTCTTTCCATCAAACTCTGGGTTGACTCAGCTTGGGTGTCTAGCTCTGCTATGATCGACTCAGGGGCAAGTGGAAATTTTATGGATGTCTCCTTTGCTCTGAAACAGGGAATACGTTCAGTGAAGAAGGCTACTCCAGTACAGATGGAAACTGTGGATGGCTCCCTGCTGACCTCTGGACCAGTGGATCAGGAAACAGAGCCTTTGAGGGTTCTTATGGGTAAAGATCATCAAGAGAAACTGTCCTTTATGCTTATCTCTTCTCCCCACTTTCCCATTATTCTAGGGCTACCATGGCTGCAGGCTCAGAATCCTACCATTAACTGGGAGACCAAGGAATTACACTTTCCAGAGAAACAGATGAGTCCAAAAGTTTCAGCTTGCTCTGTTCCTAAAGGAATCATGTCAGTCCCTGAACTACCAGCTGTATACCAGGACTATGTGGATTTATGTGACAAGAAAGAACGCTGACCAGCTTCCTCCTCACCGTCCATATGATTGTCCAATTGAATTATTGCCTGGAGCAGAGATACCTTTTGGTAAGATCTACCCCCTGGCGGGGCCGAGCTAAAGGCTTTAAAGGATTACATAGATGAAAATCTAGCCAAGGGCTTCATACGCCCCTCTTCATCTCCTGCTGGTGCACCCATCTTCTTTGTAAAGAAGAAAGATGGATCTCTGAGACCATGCGTAGACTATAGGGAACTCAATAAGGTTACTATTAGAAACCGTTATCCATTGCCTTTAATCCCTGAGTTATTGGAGAGAGTGCGACATGCCAAAATTTTTTCTAAACTAGATCTTCGTGGGGCCTATAACTTAGTCCGTATTAGACCTGGGGATGAATGGAAGACTGCATTCAGGTCACGCTATGGACACTTTGAATATCTAGTTATGCCTTTTGGTCTGAGTACCGCCCCAGCCACTTTCCAACACTTGGTGAATGACATCTTCAGGGATCTCCTAGATACATTCGTGGTAATTTATTTGGATGATATTCTAATTTTTTCTAACTCCACAGAGGAACATCATGGACATGTGAGAATGGTCTTGGAACGTCTAAGACAAAATCATCTTTACATCAAACTTGAAAAGTGTGAATTCCATAGGACCGAAATTCAATTTCTGGGGTATGTACTGTCTACACAAGGAATTAGTATGGATGGAAGCAAAACCCAAGCCATCAAGGATTGGCCAAGTCCTAGAAATGTGAAGGAGGTACAGCGCTTCATCGGGTTTGCCAACTTCTATAGACGTTTCATTAGAAATTTCTCTGAGGTAGTGTCACCTATCACTCAACTTACCCGGAAAGAGTCTAGGTTTTCCTGGACTCCCCAAGCCCAGGAAGCATTTTCCCGTCTAAAAGATAAATTTACCACTGCACCTATCCTAGTACATCCCAACCCCGAGCTTGCCTTCATAATAGAGGTGGATGCTTCAGACTGTGCTGTTGGAGCTATACTCTCTCAGAGAACAGGTGAGAAGAATGTCTTGCATCCCTGTGCCTTCTTTTCCCAGCAGTTGTCTTCGGCTGAGAGGAACTACGATGTGGGCAATAGAGAGTTGTTGGCCATTATTGCCGCCTTCAAAGAATGGAGACACCTTCTTCAGGGAGCTGCACAGCAAATAGTCGTCCTGACAGACCATCGTAACCTTGAGTTTATCAGGTCGGCTAAGTGCCTGACTCCTCGCCAGGCTCGCTGGAATCTTTTCTTAAACAATTTAATTTTATCATCTCTTATAGACCAGGATCGCGCAATGGAAAGGCTGATGCACTCTCTAGGATTTACTCAGCAGAGACACGTCCAATTACTCCTCCTAAGACTATTCTTCCTGACTCTAGATTCCTAGGAGTAATTCATAATCAAGACCTACTTAAGGACATCAAGGAAGCATACCATGCGGATTCCTTTTTGGCACAACCCCCAAGGGACGTAAGTCTTGTCTTTAAGAATGGTGTGTGGATTCAGGGACAACGCCTGTATATTCCTGAAACAGTCAGATTGAGAGTATTGCAACTCATTCACGATTCCAAGATAGCTGGGCATAGAGGAATTCTAAAGACACAGGAATTTCTTTCTCGTTTCTTTTGGTGGCCCACTTGCAGGAAGGATGTTTTGAATTATGTCACTTCATGTGAGGTCTGTGCAAGATGCAGAACACCTCGCTCCTCACCAACTGGTCTGTTACAGCCTCTTCCCACCCCGTCCCGCCCGTGGGGATCCATTTCTATGGACTTCATTGTGGAGTTACCAACTTCTCAGGGGAAGAACACCATTCTAGTGGTGGTTGACCGTCTAACAAAGGCAGCTCATTTTATCCCTTGTGTCGGCTTACCCACTGCAAAACAGACATCAGATTTGATGATTAAAGATGTGTTTCGCTTACATGGAGTACCGGATGAGGTTATTTCGGATCGAGGGGTGCAATTCACTTCTAGGTTTTGGCAAAATTTCTGTGCAGCATTGGACATTAAAGTAAACCTTTCTTCTGCTTTTCATCCCCAGACTAATGGACAGACCGAACGAACCAATCAAACCCTGGAGCAGTATCTCCGCTGCTTTATCTGCCACCTACAGGATGATTGGGTGGATCTACTTCCATTAGCTGAGTTCTCGTATAACAACTCTCAGAGTGCCTCCACTAAACAGTCTCCTTTTTACTCTAATCTAGGTTATCATCCTAACATTCTACCACGATTTCCCATAGAAACGCCTTTACCAGCAGTGGCTGAAAGAATCACGTCTTTACAGAAGAATATGGATCTTCTAAAGGAAAATCTGGAATCGGCTCAAGAAAGGTACAAGAAAGCAGCAGATAAATTTCGTAAACCTGCACCAGCTTTCAAGGTAGGAGACTTGGTCTGGCTGTCAACCAGAAATCTTAAGTTAAGGATTCCATTGTCTAAGTTGGGACATAAGTACATTGGACCCTATAAAATCAGTAAAATTATAAGTGCCGTTGCTTGTCGTCTTCAACTGCCCAGAACTATGAGAATCCACCCTGTCTTTCATGTATCCCTACTAAAGGCTGCGACACCCAATACGTTTCCTGGACGTTCCTCTCCTTGCCCTGACCCAGTGCTAGTCGATGGTCAGGAAGAATTTGTGGTGGAAAGGATTTTAGATTCCAGGTTGTATAGAAATCAGTTACAATATCTGATTAAATGGCAGGGCTACCCAGTGGAGGACAACTCATGGGAACCGTTCAATAACGTTAATGCTCCTCGCTTGCTCCGTCAGTTTCATCAGAGGTACCCACACAAGCCTGGTCTGAGGTCATCCGGAGGTTGTCCTTAAGGGGGGAGTAATGTAAGGTTCTATGTATATATTCCTGAAACTCAGTTTGTTCGTCAGCCATTTTACTTTCTGTCTTGCTGCAGCTATCTTGCCCTCAGTCAAAATGGAGTTTCCAGCTTGCATGTTCCCGCCCTGATTCTCTCCTTTGCTTCTTAAGCAGCCACAGCTGAGCAATCAGTGCTTCAGAATCTAGCCTGCAGTGAACCTGTGACTTGACTCCTGTAAGCCTTGGACCTTGTACTCCAGCTATTCCTACTGAGGAACTCTGAAGCACTTGTGGACTCTGAACCCTGCTCTTTGAAAGACCCACGTTTGCATGGACTTACGGTAACAGAGAAGAAGATCCTGAATCTGTATTGGAGAGTGATTGCTGAGCTTGGATTACTCTGGCCTGCTGTGTCTCCTGTTTCTGTGTCTGCAAACTGTGTGACTATTTCTGCCAACTTGTATGAAGTAATACAGGACTTTTCTATATCAAACCTGTGTCTCATGTATGTTCATCGCACCCAAGCACAAGACGCTATATGAACTGTACTACATACATTACAGTGTTTCGCTTACATGGAGTACCGGATGAGGTTATTTCGGATCGAGGGGTGCAATTCACTTCTAGGTTTTGGCAAAATTTCTGTGCAGCATTGGACATTAAAGTAAACCTTTCTTCTGCTTTTCATCCCCAGACTAATGGACAGACCGAACGAACCAATCAAACCCTGGAGCAGTATCTCCGCTGCTTTATCTGCCACCTACAGGATGATTGGGTGGATCTACTTCCATTAGCTGAGTTCTCGTATAACAACTCTCAGAGTGCCTCCACTAAGCAGTCTCCTTTTTACTCTAATCTAGGTTATCATCCTAACATTCTACCACGATTTCCCATAGAAACGCCTTTACCAGCAGTGGCTGAAAGAATCACGTCTTTACAGAAGAATATGGATCTTCTAAAGGAGAATCTGGAATCGGCTCAGGAAAGGTACAAGAAAGCAGCAGATAAATTTCGTAAACCTGCACCAGCTTTCAAGGTAGGAGACTTGGTCTGGCTGTCAACCAGAAATCTTAAGTTAAGGATTCCATCGTCTAAGTTGGGACATAAGTACATTGGACCCTATAAAATCAGTAAAATTATAAGTGCCGTTGCTTGTCGTCTTCAACTGCCCAGAACTATGAGAATTCACCCTGTCTTTCATGTATCCCTACTAAAGGCTGCGACACCCAATACGTTTCCTGGACGTTCTTCTCCTTGCCCTGACCCAGTGCTAGTCGATGGTCAGGAAGAATTTGTGGTGGAAAGGATTTTAGATTCCAGGTTGTATAGAAATCAGTTACAATATCTGATTAAATGGCAGGGCTACCCAGTGGAGGACAACTCATGGGAACCAGTCAATAACGTTAATGCTCCTCGCTTGCTCCGTCAGTTTCATCGGAGGTACCCACACAAGCCTGGCCTGAGGTCATCCGGAGGTTGTCCCTAAGGGGGGAGTAATGTAAGGTTCTGTGTACATGTTCCTGAAACTCAGTTTGTTCGTCAGCCATTTTACTTTCTGTCTTGCTGCAGCTATCTTGCCCTCAGTTAAAATGGAGTTTCCAGCTTGCATGTTCCCGCCCTGATTCTCTCCTTTTGCTTCTTAAGCAGCCACAGCTGAGCAATCAGTGCTTCAGAATCTAGCCTGCAGTGAACCTGTGACCTGACTCCTTAAGCCTTGGACCTTGTACTCCAGCTATTCCTACTGAGGAACTCTGAAGCACTTGTGGACTCTGAACCCTGCTCTTTGAAAGACCCACGTTTGCATGGACTTACGCACAAGACGCTATATGAACTGTACTACATACATTACATATAGAAATCCAGACAAATTGAAGGCAGCACACCGTCTGTAGTGAAAAAAAATCTATTTAATAAGGCCAAAAGGCGACGTTTTGGTCCAAACAACAGGAACCTTTCTCAAGGCTTGAGAAAGGTTCCTGTTGTTTGGACCGAAATGTCGCCTTTTGACCTTATTAAATAGCTTTTTTTTCCACTACAAACTATGTGCTGCCTCCAATTTGTCTGGATTTCTATCTATCTATCTATTTATCTATCTATCTAATATTCATTTTTTTTCCCATAAAGATCAATCCAATTGCTGTGTTTAGAAAGGGCAGTGTGAATGGCTCAGTGTTAGTGTGTGATAAACACGCATGAGCTTGAAGTCCCCCTGCTGAACAGAAGAGAAAACTGCAAAGGTAAGCCTAAAATCAATGAATTGTTTACATAATAGGATTGATCATGGTGGTATTTCTCCTTGTATGTGATATTATTGGTCTTGGTATAAGGAATTATGTTGTGTATGGCGGTCATTTGTTTTCGTTTCGTTTTATTCACATTTTTCGTTCTAAAATTTTACAACCTGAACGACCATGGCTTGCCCCCCCCTAGTTTTGATCCTGGGTACGCCCATGATTGCAGCCATTTGTTAAATTCAAAAGAGTTCATTTTTTTCTCATTAATGCACACTCTGCACCCCATCTTGACTGATAAAAAAAAGAAATGTAGAAAATTTTTGCAAATTTATTAAAAAAGAAAAACTGAAATATTACATGGTCATAAGTATTCAGACCCTTTGCTCAGACACTCATATTTACGTCACAGGCTGTCCATTTCCTTGTGATCCTCCTTGAGATGGTTCTACTCCTTCATTGGAGTCCAGTTGTGTTTAATTAAACTGATAGGACTTGATTTGTCTGTGTCTTCAGAACAACGCTCCATAGGTTGCAGTAGAGATTCAAAGCTGCCGACTCCCTCCAGACCCAGCGGCTCTGAGTAGCGGTAACATCAGTAACTACACTGTTCATCAGAGTTGCTGGGTCGATTAGAGGCCAGTATGATGGGTTGACTGATGTTCCAATTCTGGGGCGGCTACAGGCTTGTATTCTTAGGCTGGAAAGGGCCAAATAACCAGGGACCTTCCCAGCTTAATAATATAAGCCCCCAGCTGTCTGCTTTTCCTTGGCTAGTTATGAAAAATAGGGGGATCCCAACTCATTAAAAAAAAATTATTTAATATGTTAAATAAGGTTAAACACCCTTTAGTGACACTTGAAAGGCACTAAAGGGTGCTTGTTATTATATGTAGGGGGCTTGTGAAGTTATATGTCTACAGGATATCTACATATTATATCTATCTATCTATATTCAAAAATGAAGGCAGCACTCTCAAATAGAAAAATTTAATAGCCCATAGTGACGGCAACGTATCGTCCAATTGAGGACCTCCTCAAGCTTGCGAAAGGTCCTCAATTGGACCGAAACATTGTCGTCACTATGGGCTATTAAACTTTTCTAATTTTCTATTTTGGGAGTGATGCCTTCATTTTTGTATGTATATTGGATGATTATTTTATGTTTGGGAGACTCTGCACCCCTAGCCCCTCTTTTTTTGCTGGTGTTGCCTTGATTCTATCTATCTATCTATCTATCTATCTATCTATCTATCTATCTATCTATCTATCTATCTATCTATCTATCTATCTATCTCCTTTATATAAGATTGCTTTATTAGTTTTATAAACTAGCTTTAAACTACAGAAAGAATTACAGTATGTAAAACATGTTAAAAACGCATTGCATACTGATTGCATACGCTTGTCATGGGGATGCTAGTTGAGAAAAATTGCATTGTACTCGCATGACACTTGCATTACACTCGTCATACTTTTCTGGGTCAACATATGACCAATTTTTTTATACGCTAGTGTGACTCCAGCCTGTATATTATATCTGTGCACTTGTTCTGAGCAGCAAGTGTTATAAACCAAAGATGGGAATCACTGAACAGCAACTTCCATTTCCTGCCTTTTATCCAGTTCTTTATCATGTAACTCATTCTTCCCATTGTGTGATAGTCAACACATGCTGATTTGCTTCCACCACTAGAGCTCCCATGTATCCATTTAATTACCGTAACTTCTGACAATATAATGAACATTTTTCAGAGCAATATTGTATGCAGGAACGCAGCTTTCTGGTTTTCTCAAATTTGTTAACTATAATTTTGCATGAAATATTTATTATTAAAGAGTCAAAGTTGATGTTCTTTCAGATAGATTGTGATACTTATGAATCACATACAATTTAGATCGTTCGGCTGGCAGTTATCTTCTCCAACTCATCTCTAGAAAACATAAATGCATTGGCAGTCACAAGTTCAACTCACAATCATCTGTCAAGGGCATCCCTACACAGTACACTGTCATGCAAATTTGTTGAAATCGGTGAGTTCAGACAATACTAGTCTAATGTGTTTGGGGACCGTAAGGGCTCTTTCGCACATCCTGATATTTCCGGTCCCGTCTTATAGACGCCTCTCCATTACTAACCCGTGGGCTTGATGTCACCAGTCAATTCAAAGGTGACGTCAACTCCACAAATATGAACCCCACTTGCTACCCCCACTGGGCAAGTGGGCAAAGCGCTAGAAATAGCTCATCTAATAAATGCACCTTTTACTGGGCAGCTGCTATTTTTAGGCTGGGGGGGAAATATCCATGCCTCCTTACCAGTCTGAGAATACCAGCTCCAGCTGTCTGCTTTAGCTTGGCTGATTGTCAAAAAAGGGGAGCCTTTAAATTATTTATTTAAATAATTAAACAATATGGCATGGGGACCCCTCTATTCTTGATAACCAACCTTGCTAAAGCTGACAGCTGAGGGTTGCAGCCAGCAGCTATCAGTTTTGCTTGGAAGGTTATCAAAAATACAGGGGAACCTTGCATCATTTTTTATTTATTTATAGAGCAGGCAGCGGCTGATGAAAACTCCCATCAGCTGCTGCCTGCTCTAGCGGTTAACACTTGAATACAACTCTCAACATTGCCCCTTGCTAGCGCTGACTGCAGCGTGTGCAGGGGACAGTGATGTGTGTTGTCTTCAGCACTGGGGTACAGTGCGAATTGTGCCACCGATTCCTGGGGGCTCGTATGTGTCACACTGATGACACACGGATTGACACACCATGTGTCATTGGTGTGCACGTGTGTGGCATTGTGTGCTGTTAAAAAACGGACATGTCAGTGTGGAAGCACACTGACATGTGCGCAGACCCATTCATTTGAATGGGTCTATGTGTGTAAGTGTCTCAGGTATATGTGAAAACTGTCACCACATGTACTGGACACACTGAGGTCTCAAAAAGGCCTTAGGCTGTGTGTCCACAATGAGTTTTTGGTGTTATTCTCGCTGCATCAAAAACACAGCATCTTACAGTTCCAGCAAAGTGGATGGGATTTTTAGAAATTTCATGCTCATTGTACTTTTTTTAAACTCAGCGTAAAGTGACCTGCGGTCGTGTTTCAAATCTGCAACATGTCAATTTCTCTTGCGGGGTACTCTGAGTTTTCTGTGCATATGCATTTTTAGTGTGTTTCTAGAGTGAAAACGCAGCAAAAATGCATCTAATCTGCACATGACTATATCAAAATTTTTTTGTCAAAGCTAAATACCATGAAGTATTAAAAACAAAGCAGCTTTGTTTAAAACATGACACACCATCAGGAGACAAAAATAACAGCATGGAAAACAAAACAAAAATATAAAAAACAATAAAAAAAACAAAAGTAACCTAATTTACCTAACGAGTGCAGAAAATCCGTATCATCAAAAACTCACCCAAAGCTCATCATGGGAATGTAGCCTCAAGGTCTCCTGTTACCTCAGAAAATGTTCTTTACCTGCAGATATAAGGTAATTCTGCAGATAAGGCCGGGATCACACATGCGAGAAACTCGCACGATTCTCATGCAAGTCTCTTGCATGAACACTCGGCACTGCCGCCGGCACTCGGACCGGAGCGTGCAGCTGCATGTAATTCTATACAGTCGCATGCTCCAGTCCGAGTGCCGGCTTCCTTACTGAAAGTACTGCTGTGGCACCCCAGAGTCTGGTTGCCACGGTGACATTGTCTCCCTCTACAGGGTGGTGATGTCATGCCTGGAAGCAGGAAGAAGTCCCCATGCCAGGTAACACACAGCATCCAACACTTGTTATAACGCCGACCCAAAAGGGGCGGAGATTAAGGGAGTAACATTTGGTGGGAGGAGTTAGTGCTGAGGCAAGGAGATTGTTCTGGAAAGAGTCAGTTGGTCTGAGGTGAGGGAAGAGAGAGGAGTGGAGACAAGGGCTCTGGGGAATTGCAGCTGCACTAGAGTTGATCCCGGAGTGTAGCAATGATAAAAAGGACGCCAGAGTCCTGGGCTGTGCAGGTGCTGTTCGCCCCGACAGCCGAATTTGGAGGGCAGGGGACTGCAAGCTCGCTGACCACACCGAACACCTGGAGGCACCACAGCAGACCAAGAGCCCAGTGCTGCCAGTGAACAGACAATGCTTGTGATAAGTTCACGCTGCTTGCCATACAGGTTAAAGCCAACACGCAGGATAGGGTCGCGGCTTAGCTTCAGGCAGCAGGGACCAGAAAAGAGAGTGCAGCAGGAAGGCCTCTAACCCCACCTGGCAGGGTGGATCCCCTGAATGCTTCCAGGCAAGCGGGACTCCTGCTATCATCTGTAACTAGTACCCCGGATTGCATATTCGCCTACCAAGAAGTAAAAGGTAAAGAAAACTGCACTTTTCTGTGTCCCTTGCTTATTCTCTGCACCTCAACGTTCACCACCACCTGAGCAGCCTGTTATATATGCCCTGGGGCCTAGCTCTACCCGTGGAGAGCAGTAATATCTCTGCTGCATCACCATCCGCCCCAGTGGACCTGAACCGCAGTTTATTGGGTTGGTAGGCTACTACCGGAGATTCATCAAGGACTTCACCAAAATAGCTGCACCCTTGTAAGATCTTCTACTGGGCCAATCCAAGAAGGCCAAGAACAAGAGTCTTCCATTCGAGTGGAACAAAAGGATAGAAGAGTCCTTCATCGAGTTGAAATTGGCCCTCACGGGAGATGAAGTCATGGCCTACCCTGATTATGACCAACAATTTATACTTTAGGCCGGAGTCACACTGGCGAGAAAAACGGACGAGTGCAATGCGAGGAAAAAATCACATTGCACTCGGACCAATGTTATTCTCTGAGGCAGCTCCCAGCATCCGATTTTTTCTCGGCCATTTTCCTTGGGCCGAGAAAATCGCAGCATGCTGCGATTGTCACTGATTATCGGATTGGACTCACCAATGCAAGTCTATAGGTGTGATGAAAAATCGATTACAAACGGACCACAAGTGTGACTTTAGAAAAGCCGGCAATTCATCCCCGGCTATACTGTAAAATCACACTGACAGGTTTAATAAAGAATGGAAAGAATAGATATATACACATTGAATACATATATATATACATATATATACACATGTCATTGTGATATATATATATACATATATTTATAGTTCTTACACTTCTACATAGTATAATAGCCGCTAATTCAATTGCCGACTTCTGTAAAATCATTACAGAACCCGACATGAAATGACACATGGTTTACATACAATAAACCATTTCATTTCATGTAGTTTGATATATGGTTTTCACTAACAATTACATGAGTGTATGTGTGCAAAATTTCATACATGTACTGTATGTGTTAATTTAATGTGTAAATTTGTTGAAAAAAAATGCGTGGGCTCCTGCGGTATTTTCTCCACCAGACAAGGAAAGCCAGTGACTCAAGACAGATAATAATAGCCTAGGGAGGGAGCAATTTTTTTGTGCCCCTCCTGGCTACTAACATCTGCCCCAGCCACCCCAGAAAAGGCACATCTATTATTAGATGCACCTTTTCTGGCACTTAGCCCGTCTATTCCCATTGCCCTGTAGCGGTGGCTAATGGGTTAATAATGGTTTAAGGCCCCTTGCTATTAGAAGGTGACATTAAGCCGGGTTAATAATGGAGAGTTGTCAATTAGACAACTCTCCATTATTAATCCTACTGTATTAAATGGTTAAAAAAACACACACATTAATTTAAAATTATTTTAATGAAATAAATACACATAGTTTTTGACCATATTTGATTGTACTGGTTGTTAAGGTCCTGCGGAATGCACCTAATTGATATTAAGGAGAGGTGCGTTCGCAGCCCGGGGTCCACCGTGCAGGCAGAGCCTGCTGCTAGTAAGATGGAGTAAATGGGCAGTATAAGCGAACTCTGTTATCCCGCAGAGTCGCAGATGTAAACGCCGTAGCACTATATGGCGGAATAAGCGGTCTCTGTTAACTCACAGAGCCGCTGTAACAAAGACTGTGTCCTGTTAGACTCACAGGGAACACAGATGACTGCTAAGCGGATTGCAGTCTGTGGTCATGCAATCAGAACCCAAGCAGTAATCTCCTCACCGGAGTAGCCGGTATTCTAATGGCGTTTTCAGCCGAGCCCTGAACACGTGCATACAATCTCCTCACCGGAGGTGCCGGTATTCTAGGGGCTTATTTCAGCCAGACCTAACCACATGCATACATGACCACACTGGCGCAAGCACGTAACAGATTTGATACTAGCGCATGGTGGCCCAGCCATGCCACCCTTTTATAGTAGCAACTGCAGGACCTACCAGAAAAGGACCAATGCGAAACCATCCCAGAACACATGTAGTTTCAGGACCTTCCTGGCGGACCAATGGGAGTCGCTACTGTAGCCGAGCATGTGACCCCTGATCTCCAATGGGAAATCTTGCCCTGGGCATGCTCAGATGGAGAAAGCAGGGACTTAGTTCGCGAACTGCCTGCTCCAGCACTGGTTATAATAGAGGAACCAGGAAAGACCTCAACAAGCCTCTGCACAGTGTTTAACTGGGCGAGACGCTGGGACCGACGTCTATGCTGAGCAGGCTCCACTGCGGCTGGAGATGGATGGGGGACCGCAGCGGGACTGGCTCGAGATTCCCCTTGTGCAGCAGCGGGAACTCGAACCCTAACACTGGTAATCCTTCTGAATCCCTTATTCTCCTGTAATAAAAATAAAATAAAAAAGCAACAGTATCCTTACCTCTCTGGCGTTCAGTCAGGTCCCAAGCTGCAATCCATCACATGGGGTTAACAGGTTTACAGCAGGGACCGCTGCTAATGCTGCCAGCCCTGCTGTAAACCCCGAATGAATGAGTTCATCTCTGCGGCTGACAGGATATGAGCTGATTAGTGTGGGAAGCTTAATTGATTGTTTCCCACACTATTCAGTTCACTTCAGGTCAGCTGGGGACTCCCTCTGACGTCACTGATACTGTGCGGAGTCCCTGGCTGACCTGAAAGATATTGTTGCTTTTTTATTTTATTTTTATTGCCATAATACACAGTCTAACAGTCTATTCTGTAGGTCTATCAGCTGGGTATCCACCTGACTTCTGCACAACACAACTGATGGTCCCAACCCCATTTATAAGGCAAGAAATCACACTTATTAAACCTGACAGGGCACACCAGTGAAGTGAAAACCATTTCCGGTGACTACCTCTTGAAGCTCATCAAGAGAATGCCAAGAGTGTGCAAAGCAGTAATCAAAGCAAAAGGTGGCTAGTTTGAAGAACCTAGAATATAAGACATACTGTATTTTCAGTTGTTTCACACTTTTTTGTTAAGTATATAATTCAACATGTGTTAATTCATAGTTTTGATGCCTTCAGTGTGAATGTACAATTTTCAAAGTCATGAAAATACAGAAAAATCTTTGAATGAGAAGGTTTGTCCAAACTTTTGGTCTGTACTCTATCTTGTGGCTGCGTTAACAGCACAACATAGTGATTTTCTCACCTCTGTCTCCCACACAGGGCTTTGCCCTTTTATATATATTATATATTGCCATTGTATTATCTTTACATTTCAATACATCTGCACGGCGGTGCGCTTGCGCTTTGTGCCCTCCACTTCATCGCATGGAGCCTGGCGTCTTTGTACCTCGGGTGCACGCGGGGGAATCCATATCCCGCGCGTGCGCTCTGGTGCCTGACGCCTCACTCCATTGCTGAGGACCTAGCAGTGGCGCAGCGCATGTGCTGACGCTCCCGTGCCTATTGGTCAATTCATGTCATGTGATCACTCACCATGGATACAAAAGGTCCTTCATATCCCCTTAACCCACATCCCCTTGAGAAAGCACCCTGTGTGAGCGCGAAACGCGCGTGGGGGTTCACCCTCTGTCCAGGGGCCGTGCACACTACCTGGTAAGCCTCTCCTATGACTTTCTCATATGCCCATTGGGTTTATTCGCTGATAATATGATTGAGAATACTTACCTTTAATGCTCCAGTGTATGATGGGCCCAATATATAATGTTCCAGTGTATAATGGGCCGCATATTTGATGCTCCAGTATATAATGGGCCCCATATATGATGCTCCAGTGTATAATTGGCCCCTTTTATAATACTCCAGGGTATGATGGGCCCAATATATAATGTTCCAGTGTATAATAGGCCTCATATTTGATGCTCAAGTGTATGATGGGCCCCATATATTATTCTCCAGTGTATAATGCTCCCCATATATTCCTCCAAACATTAAAAAAAAATGGAATACTAACCTCTCCTCGCTGGGCACTGCTCTACTCTGGACTCCTCAGTGTCGCCATCTTCCAGCTCTCTGTATTGTGACTGTTCAGGCAGAGGGCACACAGACGTGACGTCATCACGCTCTCTGACCTGACTGTCACTGTCAGGGAACACGGAAGACATCACAGCGGTGGAGCAGGGAGAGCAAGGTATAGCAAGTGCCGAGGCCCTGAGCAAGCAGGGGGGCCCACTCGTAGGTGCCGGCACTGGCACAGGGCCCCTCATAGTACGCCGGTGTCTCCGACGGCGAGTGGGCCCCCGCCTGCTCAGGGCCCCGACACTTGCTCGGGTGCGCCAGGTGCTGACGCTGGCCCTGACAATCGGGTGCACCAGACAACAGGGTTCACACCAAACTCAGTGTTGTTCGGGCGCAATGGGAAATAAATCACGGAACTGAAGTTGGACCCGGGAGAGGACTACCATGGACGGGGCTGTCTACCTGGGTTCGAGAACATCGCCATCGTCTGCAGACCCTGCATCGTCTGGTGAAGACTCGACTCCAGAAGCTGGAGCACACTGAGAAACTTCCTCTGCAAGGGACAGACCTGGGGTCGGGGATCGAGTGTTGGTAAGAGACAAACGTCCACGGGACAAACTGGAGAATCGATGGGAGAGTCGAGTTGGCGAAAAAGGACCTGTATATGAGATCCAACCTGTCGAAATATGCTTCGACCATGCTGTTCTGAGGATCCCTTATCAGAAGAAGAAATGGCTGAAGTTTTTGAGGAGGTACCTCCCACAGTAGAGGAAGATGAAGAAGAAAGGCCGGAACAACAGCTGGAGAATGTGTCCGAGAATCAGAATCTTGGAAACGTAGAAAGAGATGTAATGACGGACACGGGTGTAACCCCTCCAACTTCAGGACAACCGGGTACCATCACACTCTAGGACCCCACTGCTCCTTCCAATCTACGATGCTCCGAACGCACAACGGCTGGGCAACCCCCAACCGCTACAACCAGGATCAATTCATCTGGCAACAGGTTGCTGAGAAAGATCCACCCCAACAAGAAGCCTTGCCTGTGGAATGGTGAGTGAAAGGAAAGGGGGAGTGTAAGGAGATGAACAGGAGCAGTGTTGCCGGTTCGGGAAGCACTCTGGGGCCGGAACTATCTGGGCCATCATCACTTTTGCAGGAAGATGACTTGTCTGGGTGGGGGAAGTCTGAGCACCTGACCACAGGGGGCGTGGGTGACATAACGAGAGCTGAGGGCGGGAAAGGGAGAGACTTGGCGGGAAGGCGACTACAGAGCAGGAAGAAGGTTGACTCCCTCTCCTTATCTATCTCTACTGACTCCAGCCCTTTGCAGACTTCCCGACTTTCAATTCCCCTACCGAGTGTCCCATCACGTACCAGACCCATAATGTGCAGTACAGCTGACGTAACTTCTGTTCCTGAACTTTGTGATTCCGTGCGAGCTTTGTTCCCCCGCGGCCTGTACGGTATTGTGCTCCCGGTGTACCGCACTCTCCTTAAGGAATCAGGAGAAGGAACTGCATCAACGTTCCAACAGACCCAAGATCAACGGACTCAGAACCCACGGATCCGGATACTTCGGCACGGTCAGGAGAGAGTGCATCTCGTTCCTACACAGCAGAGCCTGAGACTTTGTTCACGGATTGTGACGCCATCGGGAGCTGTTCCAACCACCTCCCAACCAGAACTTCAACCGATAAGTCATTACTTTCACTTCTCCCCTTTTTGTTACGTTTATTGTGTAGTTCACTATTTTGCAGAATCACCTCCCTGCGTGTAGGTTCCTCTGAATACTTATTTCTAAACTTCCTAAGTCAATCTCTGTTAACCCCTTCTGTGTCTCCTGCTGTTTACTGCACCCGACGAACCTTTACACGCTTACACCAGGGTTTCCATGTAAATCACTGAAATACGTGATTCAGATGGACCCTCTTGCAGAAGATTACCTATAATGAGGCAGATGGAGGCACTGTGGATGCTGTCTGACCTGTGATCTGGCGTTGTCCGTCTTTTTAGGATTGCATAAAAGTGCTGTCGGACACAGTTTTGTGCACTTGTGAAAAGAAAGACACCACGAAACAGAGGCCAGACAGAGTCCAGAGTAACTCTTCTGCCTCATTATAGTGAATGGATCGCTTGGGGGTTTCATCTGAATCATGTCACTCAGAGATTTAGATGTAAACCCCAAAGTAAGTGCTCAGCCTAGAGCGCCAGATAAATATGATCCAAAACATTATGTAAAATGTTCCCAATAAAAGCTTCAACTCAATCCCCAAAAATTCAAGACCTCATTCAGGTCTGTCATCTGTTAATGGAAATATAGGGGGCTTCCACGTTACTGGTAGTACAAAGGCTCTGGTAAAGGGACATAGCTCCTCACCTGCCAAAAGAAATTCAGAAAATTCTGTGCTCCTAAATCCAAATGCCTCCCTCCCTTCTGAGACCCACAGTGTATCTAAACCACAATATAGAGGCCACATTTGGCATTTCTGAAGGGATGAAAGCCCACATAACTTAACTGGTGCGTGCCTCCAAAAGCATGGGCTGGGCATAACGTACTGGTGACTGCAACTTACTGGTCACTACAGCAGCAGTTTTGCAATTTTCACTTGGCAACATTCATTGCTGCTTGTTTCTGGAAAATACCCATGGAATCAAAATCAGCACTACACCTGTAGATAAATTCCCAGAGGGATATAATTTCCAAAATGGTGTCACTTGAGGGGGGTTATGCTCTTCTAGCCATTCGGGGCTTTGTATATGTAGTCAACAAACTCTTCTAACAAAATCTGCACTCCAGGAGGCAAATAGCGCTCCGTTCCTCCTAAGTCTCTCCCTATGGCTAAATAGTACTGTACAGCCACATATGGGGTATTGCCACGTTCAGTAGAAATTGTGGAATAAATTTTGGTGCCATTTTTACCCACTTCTTGTGTGAAAATGTAAAATCTGGGGCTAAAACTAAATGTTGATGGTAAAAATGTACTTATTTTTTTTTTTATCTGCTCAATGGTATAAAATTCTGTGACACACCCGTGGTGTCAATATGATCACTACACCCCTAGATTAATTCATTATAGTTTGTAAAATGGAGTCACTTATGGGGGGGTTCTGCTGTTCTGGCACCTCATGGGCTCTCCCAGTGGGTCATGGTACCTGCAAATCATAACAGTAAAATCTGGCGCTCCTTGCCTTCTGAGCTTTGCACTGTGCCTGAAAAATATTTCCCGATTACATGTAGGCGCACTCAGTAAAAAAATGAACCTCAGTTTGTTGAAAAAAAAATATCCTATTAGCCCTTACAAAAATTAAAAACTTTGGGCTAAAATAACATTTTTGTGAGAAAAATGTAATTTTATTATTTTCATGGCTCAATGTTATAAACTTCTGTGAAGCACCTGGGGGGTTCAAGGTCCTTACCATGCATTTAAATACATTCCTTGAGGGGTCTAGTTTCCAAAATGGGATCATTTGTGGGAGGTTTCCACTGTTTAGGCACATTAGGGGCTCTCCAAATGGGACATTACATCCGCTAATGATTGCAGGAGATTTTACATTCAAAAAGTCAAATGACGCTCCTTCCCTTCCGAGCCCTGCCGTGCTCCCAAACAGTAGGTTTCTCCCTCATATGGGGTATTGATGTGCTCAATAGAAACTGCACTACAAATTGCATTTCTCCTGTTACCCTTATGAAAATGCAAAATTTGGAGCTAAAATAACATTTTTGTGAGGAAAATGTGATTTTATTATTTTCATGGCTCAACGTTATAAACTTCTGTGAAGTACCTGGGGTTCAATGTGCTCATCACACATCTTGATCAGTTCCCTGAGGAGTCAAGTTTCCAAAATGGCGGGGGATTTTCACTGTTAAGGCACATCAGACGCTCTCCAAACGTGACATAACGTCCACCAATTGTTCCTGAGATCTTGAGACGAGATCTGAAGCTAAGCATGCAGCAGCCATTTTCCCGGAGGCCACCGCTTCGCAGCAATGAAGCTGCCGGGGCCTCCGGGGATTGAGAAAATGCCTGCAGAGCCAAGACTCTGCAGAAAGAACCATCGCCGCTGTCCCCCAGCACAGAGCCTGGGGGGCTGCACAAGAGGAGCCGCCGCCGTCCCCCAGCACAGAGCCCCTCCAGACAGCACAAAAAGGAGCCGCCAACGCCGCCCCCAGCGCCTAGACCCTCGCTGATATAATCAGGTAAACACCTTGCCTCTGAAACGCCCACTCCCCTCACCATATGTTCCGTACCCGGCGTATAAGACGACCCCCGACTTTGAAGACAATTTTCAGGGGTTACCTGGGGGTTTTCTGAACCCCTCACCTGGAGGACACGGGTCACTGCCGCTGTGACACATCCCTTCAATACACCGGCCCGGTACCGAGTACCGAGTATCCCACTGCCCTGGCGGGTGATACACATGCATCTGTTGTGATGTGCACCTTTCCACTCACTGATTGTTTGAGTGCATGGACAATGCGGTCTTTCACATGCAGGTGGAGGGCAGGGATGGCTTTTCTAGAAAAGAAGTGCCAACTGGGTAGGTCATAGCGTGGGACAGCGTAGGCTATGAGCTCTCGGAACACTGCGCTTTCAACCAAACGGAAGGGCATCATCTCTAATGAGATCAGTTTGGCAATGTAGGCGTTCAAAGCCAGTGTACGCAGATGAGAGGATGAGTACTCTCTTGTCCTACTCAGAGTGTCTGCTAGGGTGAGCTGGACTTGAGAGCTGCATATGGTGGAACTAGCGGTGGACATAGCGGACTGAGCGGGGGGTTAACGGTGATGGTGGTGGTGGTGGTGAATGGCCTAGATACAGTCTTTCTTTGCAAAAACATTGTGATTCACTGACTGCTTTGGCCTTGCGACGACACCTCAACATTTCTTGCTGGTGATGTGCTAACCGGTGGACTTACAGTGGTGGAAGCGATGTAGCGTTGCTGGCTACCTTCAGTCGGAGCCGGTGCACGTGTGCTACCTGAGGTTTTGTAGTCCGTCCACGCTTGCAAGTTCATGGTGTTTAAATGTCTAAGCATGCAACTTGTATTCAAATTTCGGAGATTTTTCCCTCGGCTAAAGGTCCTTCTGCACTTCTTACAGATAACCTTTGCCTCATCAATAGGATTTTGGTCAAAAAAGTGCCACACTGCACTCTTCCTACTATGGGATAAATTTTCAGGGCTTGCACGCTGTGCTAATTTGACCGTCTGGCCAAACTGTCCTGCAACTCTTTTTGTTTTTTTAACACGTTTTTGGACTGCTACGGGCCTGCTAGATAACCGCAGCTGCGATGTCGATGCCTGCTGCGGATCCTCCTCCTCTTCTGAGCTATTGCCAGTGGCACCCTCTTCCACCAATGGATGCCAATCCGGGTCAACAACTGGGTCATCCATCACCTCCTCTTCAATTTCATCTGCACCTTCCTCTGTGTCACCGTGTAAGGTGGTATAGTATGCGGGAAGGGGCACCTGAGTTTCATCAGGGTCAGAATCTGGCTCAGTAGACTGCGAGGGCAATGCAGTGCTCTGAGTGAATATACCAGCAGAATGATATAGCACTGGCTGTGCATCAGTGCACTCCATGTCATATTCATCTTTGACTGGGGAATTCAGGATTTCACTTGATAACCCAGGCATGGTATGTGAAAAGAGCTCCAGGGAGTAATCTGAAGTGTGGCCTGCCGCATCCTTTACTTTTGGTGGGGGTGAGGGACACAAGGAAAGGTGTTGTTCCTGACCAGGAGCCTGCACTGATGACTCAGTGCTTGCAGTTTTTGAAACTTTAGAAGAGGAGGCGATAGAGCTGGAGGCTGTTTCGGCAATGTAAGCCAAAACCTGTTCCTGATGCTGCGGCTTTAAAAGCTGTTTACCTACTCCCAGAAAAGGAAACCTTCCAGGCCTTCTGGAGCCAGACGATGACGTAGGCTCAACACCTCCTGCCTTAGGTGCTATTGTGCTTTTGGCACTACCAGCAGATGCACCACCACCACCATCAGTACCAGCTGCCCCCCCCCACATCTCTGGCCTCTTCCACCATACTGCCTCATGTTTGGGAAAATGTATCAAAAATACCAGCAGATATATGGTACTGTATGAGGAGAGTACAGCTGTAAACGGTGTAGGGAAAAATTTAAATCTCCCTATATATTTCCGGAGTCACACACAGACGCTCCCTCAGTATGGATTTGACCGTAATACAAAGAGCAGATATATGGTACTGTATCAGAAGCGGACAGCTGTATATGGTGTAGGGAAAAATTTAAATCTCCGTATATATTTCCGGAGTCACACACAGACGCTCACTCAGTATGGATTTGACCGCAATACAAACAGCAGATATGCGGTACTTTATCAGAAGCAGACAGCTGTATACAGTGTAGGGGAAAATTTAAATCTCTGTATATTTTTCCGGAGTCACACACAGACGCTCTCTCAGTATGGATTTGACCATAATACAAAGAGCAGATATACGGTACTGTATCAGAAGCGGACAGCTGTATAAGGTGTAGGGGAAAATTTAAATCTCTGTATATATTTCTGGAGTCACACACAGACGCTCACCCATTATGGATTTGACCGTAATACAAACAGCAGATATATGGTACTGTATGAGGAGCGTACAGCTGTATACGGTGTAGGGGAAAATTTAAATCTCCGTATTTATTTCCGGAGTCACACACAGATAGTCAACATGTATTTGTCCGTGATACCAGCCGGTACACGGTAGTGTGTGAGGAGCGTACAGCTCTATACGGTGTGGGAAAAAATGAACGGTCGGTAACTGTGCAGAAAAAAAGAATAAAAGTATTAGTGCTGTGTAAAAAGCAGTCTGCACAGCAGTGTACACACAGCAATACAGCTATCTGGCAGCCGAATAACCAGCGCTGCTGCACACAAGAAAATCCTCCCCTGTCACTGCACACTAACTGTACAGTACAATTGCTATCAGCACAAGCACATAAGAACTTCTCTTTCCAGCCCTAACTCTCTCACTACTGATAAACAGCAACCTCTCCCTACTGTTAAGATCGGCAGAAGTAAAATGGAGGTCGGCGGTCAGGGCTTTTATAGACACTATGACGCCCCCAAAGCAAGCCAATCACTGCAATACCCTTCTCTACGATGTTAGTGGACGCTGCACATGTCATCTCGTTGCCCTCATTGGCTGAAAAAAAGGCACCTGCAAGCATTCTGGGAAATCCGACTTTGGCGCTCGTTTTGCCGACCGCATGGCCGACTTCACGCTATGCTCGGGTTTTGGTCTGCGAAACCCGACTTTAGCAAAAGTCGGCGACTTATGAATCTGACCGACCTGTTTCGCTCAACTCTACTTATTAAGATTATTTGCAAGGCACATTCTTTTATTTTAGCTATCTTGAAGTAACAAAATATAAAAAGCCTGCGAGGAAGTGTCACTGTAGAAGCTATTTACAGAAGAACACTAATGGATTGAATGATCAGTGGAGTGTCTTACAATCAGGGACAGATCTCAGCTTTGGTAAAGGTAAAATATTTGCACTTTACATCTTTAAAACCATCCAGCAGTGCTAAGATCCATTTGATCTCCATTTTGTGATGTGCTAATAGAATATAACTTCGGTCAATACAAACTCACAACTAATGAGCTTCACTTAGGTGAAAATGTCCATTACAGCAGTAAGAGAAGTTGTTTCCCCTTCAACATAATAAAGGGTTTCCTTATTAAAAGAAAGAGAGAATTTGATGGCAGATTCACTAATTGATAATTTGTTTCAAATGTTAAACTGGAATTACTTACTGGAGTTGACAACAATCTCTCCGGATACCCATAGAAAGTGAAGGTATGTTGAGTGTGCATGTTTATTTCAATTGGAAGAAAGGAAAATGTCAATGAGAAAAAGCACGCTGTTGGTTTGCTCCCAAAATCATAAGATAACAATAGACATGTGGATAAAAGAAAAATGTTTTAAAAGATTGTTCAACGTAATGCTTTTAATTGTCATTTTAATAATGGAATTGGAAATTATTTAATTGGAAATTATTTTGTTTCTAATATGCATATATATATATTTAAAATTTCACTCGCATGACTGTCTTATAAAATTCAAGTGTCTGTAAGGCTTTGTTGAATATGATGGCACTATATAATGGGTGACATGAATAAATAAGCTCCATGTCTGCATAGCAGAATGGTCTATGGATCAGTGCTGTGTTATGCATTCATTGGCTGGTGGAATTGGTCAGAAAGGGAACCTGTCAGCCCGATAATGCTATTAACTTGCAGATTTAGGAGCAATCTGTAGGCTAATACCGTTAGAAAGGTGCACAGCAGCCACTGTCGGCCTACGGGCCCACAGGCATGTACTGGGGCACTGCAAAGTCAGCTGTCCGTCAGAGTACCAGTGTGCGCTTACAGCCACCGCTCACAGTGCACTTTGTTCCTCCAGGGAGCTGTTGTCTTTCAGTCACACGGGCTTGTAGGCGCAGCTAGAGTCACATCTCACAGCACTGTGAGTGCCGGCTGTAAGCACGCCCTGGCAATTTCACTGACAGCCAACTCTGCACTGTAGAGCCGGCTGTTAATCAGTGCTGCGGTGAGGTCACAGCAGCCACTCTCACTTCAGCGAGCAGTGACTGTAGCTGTGCAGGTGTAGGGGGTATGATATATTACGGTTATATATATATATATCACAGTACGGTGTATAACATATTGTATAGGAAATATATAATGCTATTCTTTGATATTAATGCTAAAGATTGGTACTGCTACACATAAATGTGTATTACCATTATGCTTCATTGATATTGCTACACTAATAGATGTATTACCATGTTTCTATCTGTATATAATGTACATTTGTATGCTGTTGTATTCATATAATAGGGTAAGTGTAGTTACTATTAATGGCCACTAAATGGAGGCATTTTAGTGTCCACAGTTCTTAGATAGTGTATAGTGTAAGTATATGGTTAATAGTAGGAGGGGCAACTGTGTGGTAAGCCAGTGTAGGTGTTAGGTTTTCCTCAGAAGGGCAAGGGATGCCCAAACCGTCCACAAGAGTTATAGGCCCAGGACATCACAGCAGCCACGTAACATTGAAGGAGTAAGGCCCAGGCATCCACTATGAAAGGACACCACAGCAGCGGGCTGATACAGTTGGGGGCCAATAGTGGTTACAGAATGTGGCAACTCATCGCATGGGCAGACACCCTTAGGACCGTTGCAAAACGGCCAGGGGACCCTGCAGATGCAGTGAGTATGGACAGAAAGCCAGTGGTGCAGGTGCAGGAAACAGCACAGAAGGGCAGGTCGCTCTTCTACTGGCTTCTGACTCCGGGAAATAATGATCTTGTGTCTGGGGCGAAACAGACCAGGGGATACTTATCTATAGCGTAGCTGTGCAGAGAGGATGCTTAGGAACCATCAGGGACGGTCTGACCCGGGTATGTGCTGAGCAACTGTGAGAGTACCGCAGTGAAAGAGAAGAAACACTGTTTTGTGAGGCCTGTTGTAAAAAATGTGAAGACTTTGGATGTGCTCCGTAATGAACCCAGTAAAGATGTTCTTGTTGAAGCTGAAACGGACTGTGTCTTAGTTTATGCTGATCCACCTGGAGAGGATCTCCCACAGCAAAGGGGAGAACCCAAAGGTTCTGACGTGTGAAAGGGGACTCATTCTGTCTTGTAATCATAGACGCTTCAGCGGGTTAAATATGCAATATGTCTCTATATGCATCCTGCGGGACACATACCTGCCCTTGTATAGGATTCCCCTCACTGCCTCACAGGAGGCACGCCTTTATGACTGAAAACTGGCTGCACCTGTTCAAAAGTTAATTTCCTCCCTTGAGGCGCACTTTTAGTATGGTGGCTAGACACCTTTAAAACTCTATTAACCTGCAAGATAACCCTTTATTTGTAGGTTAAGAGCGTTATCTAACATGACAGATTTCCTTTAACACTCTGCACATCACTCTGCCTATCAGTTATCAATAGTGTTAAATGATATTCATGGACTAATTAAATTATTCTAATGGTAAAATAGTGCTCATTATTGTAATATTATGGTCTCTGCAACAAGTGTTTTGAAGGGTTGTATACCATGGCGCTGGTCTCTTGGTGATGTAGTACATACTTACCTTTCTCTAGTTATTCTGCAAAAAAATAATGTTCTCTTAGAGGGAATATAAAACTTTTAAAAGTTTTGCAGTTTTAACATTGTATTAGGTATCAGAAAAATAATATTCATACATTTGAGATAATTTTCCACCTAAATTATCATTCTGAATTTTGCTGATAACAATACTCTAAACTCATCAAAACAATGAATCAATCTATATATTTTGGGACAAATGTAAGTCAATTGTTAGGCGATGCAAACTTTATGGGGACGAACAGTTGTTATTTCAATCGCCTGGTCCCTATACAGTTTGCATATTGTCGCCATGAGCCTAAGTTAAGGGTCTTCTGAGTTTTTTTTGCTTTTAGTTGGATTTCAGCTGGTATTTTTTACTGAAAATATAGCACAAAATTGTGTGCCAAATTCATTTTCCCATCTGAGCCTTTTTTTGTCAAGTTTTTGTTACTTTTATCCTGTTTTTGATTTGAGGCAAATTATTTTAATTTGTGCCTTTTGAAGTGTAAGTTATATGTGTTTGCTTGTCTTATTTTTATATTTGCCAATGTGCATGTGGTTTTGTTTTCTAGAAGGTTGCATCCGAATCATAAAATGCGACTTTTTAAAAAGTTGCAAAATTTTTGCTGAAGGGTATTCCATTCCATTCCCTTCTGGAGTGATTTTTTTGTACGCCTAAAATTTTTGCACAAATTTTGCAGCATTATAGCGGAACATACAACTCTACTTTAAAAGTTTAAAAGAATGTAAAAAAGGCAAATGACAAAATAAAAAGCATTTTTAATTTTGCGCAAAAATCAGGAACCAAACTCATTATCATTGCTTAGGATATACTGGGAGTTGCAGGCAGTGCTGCCACCAGGAATTTCAGGGCCCCATAAAGGCCAAATTTTCAGGCTCCCTTGAGACTCCGCCCAGGCGCCACTCCACCTCCACACTTCGAACCTTCCACAGTCCCACCGCCCACTCTTGGAAAAACTCCACTTCTGCACCATGTCCTCGCCAATCATACAATAACAGTTCCCATCGAACACCATATCATATACATAACCAGCAGCTTTTGTTTTTTTTTAAGCCGCCACCATGACAAGGTAGACTCTTCTGGCCGGGCCTACTCTACTGTAACATATTAAACATTTCTTGAAATATCCAATGCTCTTTTTAAATATATTTCTATTTATTTTTCTTTAAAGGATCACAATCATTTTTTAGCCATGAGCAGACCGCATATTACCACCACATAGTGACCAAATAATAGCACATACAAGTGACAAATACTGCCACACCATGGTCGAACCACATATTACCATCACATAGTGACCGAATAATACCACACACAAGCAACAAATACCACCACACTATTACCAGACCACATATTACCACCACATAGTGACTGAATAATACCAGATTCAAGGGACAAATACCACCACACCATGACCTGACCACATATTACCACCACATAGTGACCAAATAATACCACATACAATGGACAAATACCGCCACACCACGACCATACCACATATTAACATCACATAGTGACCGAATAATACCACATTCAAGGGACAAATACCGCCACACCAGGTAAAGAACACATATTACCATCAGATAGTGTCCAAATAATACCACATACAAGGAATAAATATCTCCATACCATGGCCGGACCACATATTACCACCACATAGTGACTGAATACTGCAACACTGATAATTAATAAAAAAACACACTAATATTACCATAAGTGACATTATACACAAGAGCTCTGTGTACAGTGTCAGTGTACAAGTGTACATGTAATACAGGGATCACCAGTGACATTATTCACAGGAGCTCTGTATATAGTGTCAGTGTACAGGTAATACAGTGATCATCAGTGACATTATACACAGGAGCTCTGTATATTGTGTCAGTGTATAGCGTAGTGTATAGTTTAAACTTCGACTAATCAGTGATGTCTCTACTTGAAGATGTTCATCTTCGCTTTTCATCTTTATCCAGCACAGACTGCCATCACTTTTTCCAGCCTGGACTCATCTCTGCAGAAAATAACACAGTTATTTAGAGTACTGCTTCCAAAATGCATTCCCCAATGTTTCCCCAACTTCTACACTATGCCAGATGAAGAAAAAAAGTGACAGTGTCATCCTGCACAATAACAAGACCCCATTGAAAACAGTATTCTCAAAAATGAAATATGCTACCACAGTAATTATATCCTTAATTAGCCCCAACAGTAATAGTGTCACATATCCTGGCACTTTCTTGTAATAACGACCCACATCCTGGCCCATGTGTCTCCATCCTGCTCCCATATGTCTTCCCATCCTGCCCCCCATATGTCTTCATCCTGGCCACATATATTTCCTCTCATTCTGGTCCCATATGTCTCCATAATGCCCCCCTATATGTCCTCCTCTCCTTGCCCCATTTGTCTCAATCCTGCCCCCATATATGTCCCCTCATCCTGTCCCCCGATATATCTCCTTTCTTCCCACATGTATGTCCTCTCAACCTGCCCCCCATATGTCTCCATATTGCGGATTATAGTGAAAAAAAAGATTCTCCTTACTTGACCATGGCCTAGTGGTGTATTCTTCCTCAACCATTTGAGTCACTGGCGCATGACAGTGAAGCTACATGCCGGTGACGTGAGCTGCCGGCCTCTAAGGGTATGTGCCCACGTTCAGGAATTGCTACAGTTTTTACGCTGCATACTTATGCAGAATCAACACTCCAGATGTTACAGCATAGTGTATGGGATTTCTAAAATCCCATGTCCACTATGCATGTATGTGCACCTGCGGATCAACCGCAGAGACGGACAGTGCGGCGTGGGTTTATGAGCCGCAGCATGTCAATTTCTCTTGTTGAGACGCTCGTCTCTGAAATAGAAATGTTAACAATAGAAATGTATTTGGGTGCAGTAAATCCACAGTACTCCTGCTGAAGAAGGATTGTGCCACCCCCTGAGACACACATGGAAGTGCAGATGCCGACATTAGAACCGGACTGGAGCACTTTTTCTTGCTGGTTCTGCAACTGGTTCTGCAGGAGCAGCTGGATTCCACCCCTGTTCACAAATAAATTTTTTTTTAAAACTGCCCGGTGAGCAGAAGCAAAAAACGGGGGCAGCCTGTCTCAGCCAGTCCGGGCCCCACCTGTTTGCTTCTGCTCACTGGGCCCCTTACACCAGTTAGGGCAGTAATGCCCTAATGGTGGCCCTGATTGCTGGTTCAAGGAATACAATTGTATGTGTGACTGACTTGACTTTACAAATAATCTTTGTACTAAGCTTGGTGATGTACTCTTGTACTAATGATGGTTCTGGTAATGTACAGTATTCATGTACTGATGGTGATTCTACTTATGTATTCATGCACCGATTGTGGTTCTAATTATGTATTCATGTACTGACTGTTGTTCTAATGATGTATTCCTGTACTGACTGTTGTTCTAGTGATGTATTCCTGTACTGGTCGTGATTCTTTTGATATATTTTCTTGTACTGGTGGTGGCTCTAGTGTTACATTCATGTACTGATGTTTATTCTGGTGATATATTCTTGTACAGATGATGGTTCTCCTGATGTATTCATATAGATGATGCATGCTGCCCATGGATTGGACACTGGTTGTATGAGTTCAACCATGTACGTTTTACTTTTAAACGCTGTGGGGTTTCAAAGTAAAACATCCGGGACCAAGACGCATGGGTGACTGGTCGGGAAGGCCAGTGTCTGATGGCTTCTCCCTACCTGCTGCCAGTAATTCACATGTCTCTCCCTATTCATGCATACAGAGAGACCTATCACTCAAGGGGAGCAGGTGGAGAGAAGATGCCTTTGATCCACTTTTCTGACTGGTCTCTCATGTAGCTTGGTCAATTTGGTCAGCTTTTAAACCATGTTTTTGTGTGAAATGCCACAACATTTCAGTGTCAAACATACATGGCTGAAATCATAAAGCCAGTGAGTGATACATGCTGCTTGTGATACATGACCACTTATATGCGATTTTTGCATGGTCTGCCAACTATCTTCTTTCAATGATGCAGGAACAGTAAGTTTTCACTGAATATTGAGAGAATTAGAAATAGCAACTATTTGGCATTTGACTGTAAAGTACGCAAATTGCATATGAGCTGTCACATAACAACAACTACTGAAACTGCTTAAGCTTCGTATAGGTGGCGGCACTAAACTAAATTTTTGCTCCGGATGCAGGAAAATCTAGATTGGCCTCGGCACATTGAGAACCTATAAATCTATATTGTAGAATAATAGTGTAGTACATACATTCCTGAATGGGTCAGTGCTCATGAAAACTAAATTTAATGTTCTCTTTTCATTTTTTTAATATAGCATCAGCAAGTTTGACAAAACTTCAACCATTAAATTGTTGCTAATAATTCTCTAGTTGCTCCCATGTCTTTGAAATACAATATAAACCCCAATTTACACACCCACAATTTACACTTTCCTGCAACTTATTGCTTTTTTGCATCCCCCTCTCATGATTCATTACATTATGGCATAAGTATTTCCTGCAATTTACAAATCAGGCTTCTGTAATCTGCACACACAGCACTGACTATAGGACATATAGTCACCGCTGCCTCACTTATTGTAGGCATCGCTCACAGACTCAAATATTTTCATTTCTTAAGGGTAAGGCAAGAAAGAGTAACCAGAAAGTGTCAGGTTAACTAATAATACAACACTCAATATATCTATACTAATGATGAACCCGTTCTACGCCCGGGTGGCAAGCATTTTTATTGGTATATGGTCTCCCATCCTGGTATGTGCTGCCCCCTCCTATCCTGGTATGCATGGTCCCCTCACCCCACCCAATCCTGGTATGCATGGCACCCAATACCTCATCCTGGTATGCATGGTCCCCTCACCCCCCAATCCTGGTATGCAAGGTATCTCCTCATCCCTATCCTGGTATGCATGGTCCCCTCACCCCCAATCATGATATGCATGGTCCCCTCCCGCCAATCCTGGAATGCATGGTCCCCTCACCACCCAATCCCGGTATGCATGGTGCCCTCACCCCCCAATCCTGGTATGCATGGTCCCTCACCACCCAATCCTGGTATGCATGGTGCCCTCACCCCCCAATCCCAGTATGCATGGTGCCCTCACCCCCAAATCCTGGTATGCATGGTGTCCTCACCCTCCAATCCTGGTATGCATGGTCCCCTCACCCCCCAATCCTGGTATACATGTTCCACCCTCATCCCTATCGTAGGATGTATGGGACCCCCTCACCCCCAATTCTGGTATGCATGGTTCCTTCATCCCCAATCTTGGTATGCATGGTACCCTTCACCCCCCTATCCTGGTATGCATGGTACCCCTCATCCCCCAATCCTGATATGCATGGTACCCCTCATCCCCAATCCTGATATGCATGGTCCCCTCACCCCCCTATCCTGATATGCATGGTCCCCTCACCCCCCAATCCTGATATGCATGGTCACCTCACCCCTATCCTGATATGCATGGTCCCTTCACCCCCCTATCCTGATATGCATGGTCCTCTCACCCCATAATCCTGATATGCATGGCGCCCTCAGTCCCCTATCCTGATATGTATGGCCCCCTCAGTCCCCTATCCTGATATGCATGGCCCCGCAGTCCCTATCCTGATATGCATGGCCCCCTCAGTCCCCTATCCTGATATGCATGGCCCCCTCAGTCCCCTATCCTGATATGCATGGCCCCCGCAGTCCCCTATCCTGATATGCATGGCCCCCTCAGTCCCCTATCCTGATATGCATGGCCCCCTCAGTCCCCTATCTTGATATGCATGGCCCCTCAGTCCCCTATCCTGATATGCATGGCCCCCTCAGTCCCCTATCCTGATATGCATGGCCCCCTCAGTCCCCTATCCTGATATGCATGGCCCCCTCAGTCCCTATCCTGATATGCATGGCCCCCTCAGTCCCTATCCTGATATGCATGGCCCTCCAGTCCCCTATCCTGATATGCATGGCCCCCTCAGTCCCCTATCCTGATATGCATGGCCCCCGCAGTCCCTTCTTCTGATATGCATGGCCCCCTCAGTCCCCTAACCTGCTATGCTTGGCCCCCTCAGTCCCCTATCCTGATATGCATGGCCCCCGCAGTACCCTATCCTGATATGCATGGCTCCCTCAGTCCTCTATCCTGATATGCATGGCCCCGCAGTCCCCTATCCTGATATGCATGCTACTTCTCACCCCCGTATCCTGATATGTATGGTCCCCTCAGTCCCATATCCTGATATGCATGGCCCCGCAGTCCCCTATCCTGATATGCATGGCCCCCTCAGTCCCCTATCCTGATATGCATGGCCCCCGCAGTCCCCTATCCTGATATGCATGGCCACCGCAGTCCCCTATCCTGATATGCATGGCTCCTTCAGTCCCCTATCCTGATATGCATGGCCCCCGCAGTCCCCTATCCTGATATGCATGGCCCCCGCAGTCCCCTATCCTGATATGCATGGCCCCCTTATTCCCCTATCCTGATATGCATGGCCCCCGCAGTCCCCTATCCTGATATGCATGGCCCCCGAAGTCCCCTATCCTGATATGCATGGCCTCCGCAGTCCCCTATCCTGATATGCATGCTATCTCTCACCCCTGTATCCTGATATGCATGGCCCCCTCAGTCCCCTATCCTGATATGAATGGCCCCGCAGTCCCCTATCCTGATATACATGTCCCTCGCAGTCCCCTATCCTGATATGCATAGCCCCCTCAGTCCCCTATCCTGATATGCATGGCCCCCTCAGTCCCCTATCCTGATATGCATGGCCCCCTCAGTCCCCTATCCTGATATACATGTCCCTCGCAGTCCCCTATCCTGATATGCATAGCCCCCTCAGTCCCCTATCCTGATATGCATGGCCCCCTCAGTCCCCTATCCTGATATGCATGGCCCCCTCAGTCCCCTATCCTGATATGCATGGCCCCCTCAGTCCCCTATCCTGATATGCATGGCCCCCGCAGTCCCCTATCCTGATATGCATGGCCCCCGCAGTCCCCTATCCTGATATGCATGGCCCCCTCATTCCCCTATCCTGATATGCATGGCCCCCGCAGTCCCCTATCCTGATATGCATGGCCCCCGAAGTCCCCTATCCTGATATGCATGGCCTCCGCAGTCCCCTATCCTGATATGCATGCTATCTCTCACCCCTGTATCCTGATATGCATGGCCCCCTCAGTCCCCTATCCTGATATGAATGGCCCCGCAGTCCCCTATCCTGATATACATGTCCCTCGCAGTCCCCTATCCTGATATGCATAGCCCCCTCAGTCCCCTATCCTGATATGCATGGCCCCCTCAGTCCCCTATCCTGATATGCATGGTCCCCGCAGTCCCCTATACTGATATGCATGGCCCCCTCAGTCCCCTATCCCGATATGCATGGCCCCCGCAATCCCCTATCCTGATATGCATGGCCCCTCAGTCCCGTATCCTGATATGCATGGCCCCCGCAGTCCCCTACCCTGATATGCATGGCCCCCGCAGTCCCCTATCCTGATATGCATGCTACCGCTCCCCCCATATCCTGATATGCATGGTCCCCTCAGTCACCTCTCCTGATATGCATGGCCCCCGCAGTCCCCTATCCTGATATGCATGGCCCCCTCAGTCCCCTATCCTGATATGCATGGCCCCGCAGTCCCCTATACTGATATGCATGGCCCCCCTGTCCCCTATCCTGATATGCATGGCCCCCGCAGTCCCCTATCCTGATATGCATGCCCCACAGTCCCCTATTCTGATATGCATGGACCCCGCAGTCCCCTATACTGATATGCATTGCCCACGCAGTCCCCTATCCTGATATGCATGGCCTCCTCAGTCCCCTATCCTGATATGCATGGCCCCCGCAGTCCCCTATCCTGATATGCATGGCCCCCTCAGTCCCCTATCCTGATATACATGTCCCTCGCAGTCCCCTATCCTGATATGCATAGCCCCCTCAGTCCCCTATCCTGATATGCATGGCCCCCTCAGTCCCCTATCCTGATATGCATGGCCCCCTCAGTCCCCTATCCTGATATGCATGGCCCCCTCAGTCCCCTATCCTGATATGCATGGCCCCCGCAGTCCCCTATCCTGATATGCATGGCCCCCGCAGTCCCCTATCCTGATATGCATGGCCCCCTCATTCCCCTATCCTGATATGCATGGCCCCCGCAGTCCCCTATCCTGATATGCATGGCCCCGAAGTCCCCTATCCTGATATGCATGGCCTCCGCAGTCCCCTATCCTGATATGCATGCTATCTCTCACCCCTGTATCCTGATATGCATGGCCCCCTCAGTCCCCTATCCTGATATGAATGGCCCCACAGTCCCCTATCCTGATATACATGTCCCTCGCAGTCCCCTATCCTGATATGCATAGCCCCCTCAGTCCCCTATCCTGATATGCATGGCCCCCTCAGTCCCCTATCCTGATATGCATGGTCCCGCAGTCCCCTATACTGATATGCATGGCCCCCTCAGTCCCCTATCCCGATATGCATGGCCCCCGCAATCCCCTATCCTGATATGCATGGCCCCCTCAGTCCCGTATCCTGATATGCATGGCCCCCGCAGTCCCCTACCCTGATATGCATGGCCCCCGCAGTCCCCTATCCTGATATGCATGCTACCGCTCCCCCCATATCCTGATATGCATGGTCCCCTCAGTCACCTCTCCTGATATGCATGGCCCCCGCAGTCCCCTATCCTGATATGCATGGCCCCCTCAGTCCCCTATCCTGATATGCATGGCCCCCGCAGTCCCCTATACTGATATGCATGGCCCCCCCTGTCCCCTATCCTGATATGCATGGCCCCCGCAGTCCCCTATCCTGATATGCATGCCCCCACAGTCCCCTATTCTGATATGCATGGACCCCGCAGTCCCCTATACTGATATGCATTGCCCACGCAGTCCCCTATCCTGATATGCATGGCCTCCTCAGTCCCCTATCCTGATATGCATGGCCCCCGCAGTCCCCTATCCTGATATGCATGGCCCCCGCAGTCCCCTATCCTGATATGCCTGGCCCCCGAAGTCCCCTATCCTGATATGCATGACCCCGCAGTCCCCTATACTGATATGCATGACCCCCGCAGTCCCCTATACTGATATGCATGGCCCCTGAAGTCTCCTATCCTGATATGCATGGCCCCACAGTCCCCTATACTGACATTATTCCCATAATCCTAAATAACATAGGCAGAAAAACACTTCAAAATACAATTATAACCATAATCTATGGTGAAAGGTGTCCCATAGAAGAAGTGATATAGGAGAACGTGATGGTTTAAAATATATATTTTTATTTAAACTTATTAAAACCAACAATAACAGAAAGATTGAGGGGGATTTGCAAAAAATAAACAATCAAAGACACCGTGACTACAATAAATAATTGTAAGCTAGTTGATACCGCCTTATCCTAAATTCAATAGTAATAGCCAAATGTAATATATAGCTTCTTAGGGAGGAACTTTCCCCAATTCCCTTATCATAAGGTGCAAGAAAGTGCAAATGGAGTGCAATAATATGAGGGAAAAAGGTCATATAACTAACAGCTGACCGCTGACAAAGGCTATAAACTACACCTGCAGCTGCGGTGTGCAAGAAGAAATAGGAGGATATATAGGGGCCGGTATCATAAGCGGAGTGGTAGTGCAACACCTAGTAAATTGTGCATAGAACTTACATGTATTAAGAAATAGTGAAATCACTTACTCTAAATAGGGAATCATAAGCACTATGTAATCCCACTTACATGCAGTTGTAGCACAAGATAAGGCTAGGTGAGGTAGTCCTAAACGGAGATCAATGAACGCCGAACGGGCACCGTTTCGCCTGGTGGCTTCTTCCGGGGCAAAAGTATGATACCGGCCCCTATATATCCTCTTATTTCTTCTTGCACACCGCAGCTGCAGGTGTATTTTATAGCCTTTGTCAGCGGTCAGCTGTTAGTTATATGACCTTTTTCCCTCATATTATTGCACTCCATTTGCACTTTCTTGCACCTTATGATAAGGGAATTGGGGAAAGTTCCTCCTAAGAAGCTATATATTACATTTGGCTATTACTATTGAATTTAGGATAAGGCGGTATCAACTAGCTTACAATTATTTATTGTAGTCACGGTGTCTTTGATTGTTTATTTTTTGCAAATTCCCCTCAATCTTTCTGTTATTGTTGGTTTTAATAAGTTTAAATAAAAATATATTTTAAACCATCACGTTCTCCTATATCACTTCTTCTATGGGACACCCTATACTGACATGCATGGCCCCCGCAGTCCACTATCCTGATATGCATGGCCCCCGAAGTCCCCTATCCTGATAAGCATGGTCCCCTCTGTCCCTATCCTGATATGCATGGCCCCCTCAGTCCCCTATCCTGATATGCATGGCCACCGCAGTCCCCTATCCTGATATGCATGGCCCCTTCAGTCCCCTATCCTGATATGCATGGCCCCGCAGTCCCCTATCCTGATATGCATGGCCCCCTCATTCCCCTATCCTGATATGCATGGCCCCCGCAGTCCCCTATCCTGATATGCATGGCCCCCTCAGTCCCCTATCCTGATATGCATGGCCCCCGCAGACCCCTATCCTGATATGCATGCTACCTCTCACCCCTGTATCCTGATATGCATGGCCCCCTCAGTCCCCTATCCTGATATGAATGGCCCCGCAGTCCCCTATCCTGATATGCATGGCCCCCTCAGTCCCCTATCCTGATATGCATGGCCTCCTCAGTACCCTATCCTGATATGCATGGTCCCCGCAGTCCCCTATACTGATAAGCATGGCCCCCTCAGTCCCCTATCCTGATATGCATGACCCCCGCAATCCCCTATCCTGATATGCATGGCCCCCTCAGTCCCGTATCCTGATATGCATGGCCCCCGCAGTCCCCTATCCTGATATGCATGGCCCCGCAGTCCCCTATCCTGATATGCATGCTACCGCTCCCCCCGTATCCTGATATGCATGGTCCCCTCAGTCCCCTCTCCTGATATGCATGGCCCCCGCACAGCGTCGGACTGGAACACCTTGGGCCCACCAGAGAAAATCATTCTTGGGGCCCACTATGTAGCTACATAGAAATAAATACAAGACCACAAATTGTGCAGTAAAACACACTAATATTAGGGTATAATATAAGGTAGTACATGTCTTAATTATGTAGCAGGAGTTGGGGTAGCCTCCCTCATAGATTATAAAGCAGCCCCCCTCATAGGGGATAATGCTGCCCCCCTCATAGAGGATAATGCTGCCCCCCCTCATAGAGGATAATGCTATATATATATATATATATATATATATATAGATAGATGATAGATACCATATATACTCGAGTATAAGCCGACCCCCCTAATTTTGCCACAAAAAAACTGGGAAAACTTATCGACTCGAGTATAAGCCTAGGGTGGAAAATGAGATTATGCCCCATATGCTGCCCCATGTATTATGCCCACAAGATGCTCCATAGATTGTGCCCCATATGCTGCCCATGTATTATGCCCCCATAGATAATCCATAGATTGTGCCCTCATAGATGCTCCATAGATTATGCCCCCATAGATGCTCCATATATTATGCCCCCATAGATTATGCCCCCATAGATGCTCCATAGATTATTCCCCCATAGATGCTCCTTAGATTATGCCCCCATAGAAGCTCCATAGATTGTGCCCCCATAGATGCTCCTTAGATTATGCCCCATAGAAGCTCCATAGATTGTGCCCCCCCATAGATTATGCCCCTATAGATGCTCCATAGATTATGCCCCCATAGATTATGCCCCTATAGATGCTCCATAGATTATGCCCCCATAAATGCTCCTTAGATTATGCCCCCATAGATTATGCCCCCATAGATGCTCCTTAGATTATGCCCCCATAGAAGCTCCATAGATTGTGCCCCATAGATTATGCCCCTATAAATGCTCCATAGATTATGCCCCCATAAATGCTCCTTAGATTATGCCCCCATAGATGCTCCTTAGATTATGCCCCCATAGATGCTCCTTAGATTATGCCCCCATAGATTATGCCCCCATAAATGCTCCTTAGATTATGCCCCCATAGATCATGCCCCCATAGAAGCTCCATAGATTATGCCCCCATAGATGCTCCATAGATTATGCCCCCATAGAAGCTCCATAGATTATGCCCCCAGAGATGCTCCATAGATTATGCCCCCATAGATGCTCCATAGATTATGCCCCCATAAGTGCTCCTTAGATTATGCCCCCATAGATGCTCCATAGATTATGCCCCCATAAATGCTCCTTAGATTATTCCCCATAAATGCTCCACAGATTATGCCCCTATAAATGCTCCACAGATTATGCCCCCATAGAGTATGCCCCCATAAATGCTCCACAGATTATGCCCCCATAAATGCTCCAGATTATGCCCCCATAGATTATGCCCCCATAAATGCTCCACAGATTATGCCCCCATAGATTATGCCCCCATAAATGCTCCACAGATTATGCCCCCATAGATTATGCCCCCATAAATGCTCCAGATTATGCCCCCATAGATTATGCCCCCATAAATGCTACACAGATTATGCCCCCATAGATTATGCCCCCATAAATGCTCCAGATTATGCCCCATAGATTATGCCCCCATAAATGCTACACAGATTGTGCCCCCATAGATTATGCCCCCATAGATTATGCCCCCATAGATTATGCCCCCATAGATGCTCCACTGTGCCCCCATAGATGCTGCAAAAAAAAAAAAAAAGACATACTCACCTCTCGTCGCTGGGGGCCAGGTGCTGGTGTCCTGGGCACCTGCAATATTTACCTGTCACCGGGTCCACTGCTGAGCGCCGCTGTCTTCGGTCCTCCGGCAGTGAATGTTCAGGCAGGGGGCGCGGCGCTCACTAATGACGTCATCGCGCCCTCTGCCTGAACATTGCAGCAAGAGAGGACGCGATGACACAGCGATGCTCAGCGGTGGAGCGGGTGACAGGTAAGTAATGATATTCACTGCTTCCCACGCCCATGTGGGCGTGGGAAGCAGTGAATATTCATTTCTCTTTAGCAGCGGGGACAGGGGCTCCTGCCTCCTGTCACCCGCTGCTGCTCCGCTGGCACGGGGCCCCATGGCAGCTGCGTGGTGTGCCGCTATTAGCGACACGCCACCGGCTGGGGGCCCCTGGAGCAGCGGGGGCCCTAGGCAACTGGCCCCTGTATGCCAGCAGGTGCCAGGGCCCCCCAGATGCCAGGGCCCACCGGAGAATCCTCCGGTTCTCCGGTGGGCCAGTCCGACCCTGCCCCCGCAGTCCCCTATCCTTATATGCATGGCCCACTCAGTCCCCTATCCTGATATGCATGGCCCCTGCAGTCCCCTATACTGATATGCATGGCCCCCGCTGTCCCCTATCCTGATATGCATGGCTCCCGCAGTCCCCTTTCCTGATATGCATTGCCCCCCCAGTCCCCTATCCTGATATGCATGGCCCCCTCAGTTCCCTATACTGATATGCATGGCCCCCCAGACCCTTCTCCTGATATGCATGGCCCTCGCAGTCCCCTATCCTGATATGCATGGCCCCCGCAGTCCCCTATCCTGATATGCATGGCCCCCGCAGTCCCCTATCCTGATATGCATGGCCCCCGCAATCCCCTATCCTGATATGCATGGCCCCCGCAGTCCTCTATCCTGATATGCATGGCCCCCGCAGTCCCCTATACTGATATGCATGGCCCCGCAGTCCCCTATATTGATATGCATGGCCCCCGCAGTCCTCTATATTGATATGCGTGGCCCCCGCAGTCCCCTATCCTGATATGCATGTCCCCTGCAGTCCCTATACTGATATGCATGGCCCCGCAGTCCCCTATCCTGATATGCATGGCCCCCGCAGTCCACTATCCTGATATGCATGTCCCCCGCAGTCCCCTATACTGATATGCATGGCCCCGCAGTCCGCTATATTGATATGCATGGCCCCCGCAGTCCTCTATCCTGATATGCATGGCCCCTGCAGTCCCCTATCCTGATATGCATGTCCCCTGCAGTCCCCTCTCCTGATATGCATGGCCCCCGCAGTCCCCTATCCTGATATGCATGGCCCCCGCAGTCCCCTATACTGATATGCATGGCCCCCGCTGTCCCCTATCCTGATATGCATGGCCCCCGCAGTCCCCTATCCTGATATGCATGGCCCCGCAGTCCCCTATCCTGATATGCATGGCCCCGCAGTCCCCTATATTGATATGCATGGCCCCCGAAGTCCCCTATCCTGATATGCATGGCTTCCTCAGTCCCCTATCCTGATATGAATGGCCTCCTCAGTCCCCTATCCTGATATGCATGGCCCCCGCAGTCCCCTATCCTTATATGCATGGCCTCCGCAGTCCCCTAACCTGATATGCCTGGCCCCCGAGGTCCCCTATCCTGATATGCATGACCCCGCAGTCCCCTATACTGATATGCATGGCCCCCGCAGTCCCCTATACTGATATGCATGGCCCCCGCAGTCCCCTATCCTGATATGCATGGCCCCCGCAGTCCCCTATACTGATATGCATGGCCCCCGCAGTCCCCTATCCTGATATGCATGGCCCCTGCAGTCCCCTATCTCTGATATGCATGGCCCCCGCAGTCCCCTAATCTGATATGCATAGTCCCCTCTGTCCCCTATCCTGATATGCATGGCCCCCTCAGTCCCCTATCCTAATTTGCATGGCCTTCTCAGTCCCCTATCCTGATATGCATGGCCCCCGCAGTCCCCTATCCTGATATGCATGGCCCCCGCAGTCCCCTATACTGATATGCATGGCCCCCGCAGTCCCTATCCTGATATGCATGGCCCCCGCAGTCCCCTATCCTGATATGCATGGCCCCCGAAGTCCCCTATCCTGATATGCATGGCCCCCGCAGTCCCCTATCCTGATATGCATGGTCCCCTCTGTCCCCTATCCTGATATGCATGGCCCCCTCAGTCCCCTATCCTAATTTGCATATCCTTCTCAGTCCCCTATCCTGATATGCATGGCTCCCGCAGTCCCCTATCCTGATATGCATGGCCCCCGCAGTCCCCTATCCTGATATGCATGGCCCCCTCAGTCCCCTATCCTGATATGCATGGCCCCCGCAGTCCCCTATACTGATATGTATGGCCCCCGCAGACCCTATACTGATATGCATGGCCCCCGCAGTCCCTTATCCTGATATGCATGGCCCCGCAGTCCCCTTTCCTGATATGCATGTCCCCCGCAGTACCCTATACTGATATGCATGGCCCCCGCAGTCCCCTATCCTGATATGCATGGCTCCCTGCAGTCCCCTATCCTGATATGCATGGCCCCCGCAGATCCCTATCCTGATATGCATGGCCCCCGCAGTCCCCTATCCTGATATGCATGGCCCCTGCAGTCCCCTATCCTGATATGCATGGCCCCGCAGTCCCCTATCCTGATATGCATGGTCCCCGCAGTCCCCTATACTGATATGCATGGCCCCCGCAGTCCCCTATCCTGATATGCATGGCTCCCTGCAGCCCCCTATCCTGATATGCATAGCCCCTCGGTCCCCTATCCTGATATGCATGGCCCCCTCAGTCCCCTATCCTGATATGCATGGCCCCCGCAGTCCCCTATACTGATATGCATGGCCCCTGCAGTCCCCTATACTGATATGCATGGCCCCTGCAGTCCCCTATCCTGATATGCATGGCCCCGCAGTCCCCTTTCCTGATATGCATTGCCCCCCAGTCCCCTATCCTGATATGCATGGCCCCCTCAGTTCCCTATACTGATATGCATGGCCCCCAGACCCTTCTCCTGATATGCATGGCCCTCGCAGTCCCCTATCCTGATATGCATGGTCCCGCAGTCCCCTATCCTGATATGCATGGCCCCCGCAGTCCCCTATCCTGATATGCATGGCCCCCGCAATCCCCTATCCTGATATGCATGGCCCCCGCAGTCCTCTATCCTGATATGCATGGCCCCCGCAGTCCTCTATCCTGATATGCATGGCCCCCGCAGTCCCCTATACTGATATGCATGGCCCCGCAGTCCCCTATATTGATATGCATGGCCCCACAGTCCTCTATATTGATATGCGTGGCCCCCGCAGTCCCCTATCCTGATATGCATGTCCCCTGCAGTCCCCTATACTGATATGCATGGCCCCCGCAGTCCCCTATCCTGATATGCATGGCCCCCACAGTCCACTATCCTGATATGCATGGCCCCCGCAGTCCCCTATACTGATATGCATGGCCCCGCAGTCCGCTATATTGATATGCATGGCCCCCGCAGTCCTCTATCCTGATATGCATGGCCCCTGCAGTCCCCTATCCTGATATGCATGTCCCCTGCAGTCCCCTATACTGATATGCATGGCCCCCGCAGTCCCTATCCTGATATGCATGGCCCCCGCAGTCCACTATCCTGATATGCATGCTACCTCTCACCCTGTATCCTGATATGTATGGTCCGTTCACCCCTATGAAACTGCACACATACAAAAAAAAACAAAAACATTTATACTCACCTTTCTTCCCCGTGTTCCAGCGTTGTCCCTTTCTGCCAGAGGCTGGGGGAGGAGAGCGGCGCTGGAGTACGTGCATTCCAGCGCCATTTTCTTGAAGACACTGCAGTGTGTCTTCCACAGTATGGCGCCGGAAAGCGCAAACTGGGCATGCGATTCCGGCGCCACAACCCGCCCTCTCTAGTCCTGACATCCCAGCAAGACCCCGCGGCGCCGGCTACACGGGATCGGTGGGATCGGTAAGGGGTTGTGGCGAAGATAGCTGTATGCGTTCAGTGCTTACGCATACCGCGATCTCCTGGCCACCCTCCTCATCGCCAGGAGCGTTACTCTGTCCAGACGCATCGCGCTTGCGCAGTCTATAAAGGCTTCAGACAGAGTGATGCTCCCAGCGTTATATTATAGATATATAAAACTGAATGTGTGTATGTGTGTGTGTGGGTATCACCAACCAATCACGGAGTATCTTACATTTAACCAGAGCTGTTTAAAAGAAGCTGAGCTATGATTGGTTGCTATGAGCAACAGTTTTCCTTGCAACCAATTCCTAAGCATCTTTCATTTCACCAGAGCTGTTTGATAGAAGCTGAGGTGTGATTGGTTGCTATGAGCAACAGTTTTCTTACTCCACGAACACCTCAGCTGACACTGACCAGGTGGGAGAAATCGCTTCCCGGGAACATAAGCTCCCAGCCATTGCCTGCCCCTAGAGCGCACATGACAGAAATGAATCACCCGCTCCCGTGCCCATAACCCCATCACACATCCTCCATCCCAAAAGCACATCTTCCCTCTTAAAGGGATCCCCGGTACGGAAGTGAGGGCAAATCCACGCTGCGCTCTGATTCTCACCCCAGGCTTCTATTAAAGTGATCATTGGTATGGAAGTCAGGCCGGGCAAATCCATCCAGCGCTTTGGTTCTGATGCCAGGCCTCTTTTAAAGGGATCCCGGTATGGAAGTTATGGCGGCTGTGACTGGATGATGTGGGATATTAGGAGGAGTAGTCCGGTGGGATGATGTGGGATATTAGGGGTAGTAGTCCGGTGGCTCTGGCTGACGGGATGATGTGGGATATTAGGAGGAGTAGTCCGGTTGCTCTGGCTGATGGGATGATGTGGGATATTAGAGGTAGTAGTCCGGTGGCTCTGGCTGATGGGATGTGGGATATTAGTGGTAGTAGTCCGGTGGCTTGGCTGACGGGATGATGTGCGATATAGGGGTAGTAGTCTGGTGGTTCTGGCTGATGGGATGATGTGGGATATTAGGGGAGTAGCCCGGTGGCTCTGACAGGATGATATGGGAATATTAGCGGTAGTAGTCCGGTGGCTCTGGCTGAGGGGATGATGTGGGATATTAGGGGTAGTAGTCCGGTGGGCTCTGGCTGACGGGATGATGTGGAATATTAGGGGTAGTAGCCCGGTGGCTCTGGCTGACGGGACGATGTGGGATATTAGGGGCAGTAGTCCGGTGGCCCTGGCTGACGGAATGTGAGATATAGTGGTAGTAGTCCGTGGCTCTGGCTGATAGGATGAGTGCGATATTAGGGGTAGTAGTTGGGTGGCTCTGGCTGACGGGACGATGTGGGATTTAGGGGTAGTAGTCCGGTGGCTCTGGCTGATGGGATGATGTGGGATATTAGGGGAGTTTCCAGTGGCCTGACGGGATGTTTGGGATATTAGCGGTTAGTCGGTGGCTTGGCTGACGGGATGATGTGGGATATTAGGGGGAGTAGTCCGGTGGCTCTCGCTGATAGGATGATGTGGGATATAGGGGTAAAAGTCGGTGGCTTTGACAGGATGATGTGGAATAATAGTTGTCCGGTGGCTCTGGTGATGGGATGATGTGGGATATTAGGGGTAGTAGTCTTGTGGCTTGACAGGATGTGTGGGATATTAGTTGTCCGGTGGCTCTGGCTGACTGGACGATGGGGGATATTAGGGATAGTAGTCCAGTGCCTCTGGCTGACGGGATGTGTGGGATCAGGGCCGGCGTCAGCACCCGGCACACCTGGGCAAGTGCCGGGGCCCTGAGCAGGCGGGGGGCCACTCGCCGTCGGGCACCCCGGCGCCCGTTAGCGGTGTCAGCGCCGCCACTGGGCCCCCCCCCTTGCTCAGGGCCCCGGCAGCAGCCGGCGCATAACTCACCCCCTCCCGTGCCTCCGCTGCCGCAGCTCCGAGCTCCAGGGGGCGCCTGCGCCGGCGCTTCCTCTCACAGCAGCGCGCTGAATGACGTCATCATTCAGTGGCCGGCTGTGGCAGAGAGCGCGGGCCCTCGGACAGGTGAGGCGTGTGTGTGCTTGCTGCATGTGTGTATGTGAGAGAGTGCTGCCTGCGGTGCTGTATGTGTGATGTTGGTGGGGGGAGGCAGTGATGGTGGTGAGGAGGCAATGATGATGGGGAGGCAATGATAATGGGAAGGCAATGATGATGATGATATTAATGGGGAGGCAATGATGATGATGGGGAGGCAATGATAATGGGAAGGCAATGATGATGATGATATTAATGGGGAGGCAATGATGATGATGATGGGGAGGCAATGATAATGGGAAGGCAATGATGATGATGATGATATTAATGGGGAGGCAATGATAATAATGATGATGGGGAGGAATGATAATGGGAAGGCAATGATGCTGATATTAATGGGGAGGCAATAAATAATGATGATGATGGGGAGGCAATGATAATGGGAAGGCATTGATGATGATGATGATATTAATGGGGAGGCAATGATGATGATAGGGAGGCAATGATGATGATGATGGGCAGGCAATGATGATTGGGGAGGCAGTGATGATGATAATGGGCAGGCAATGATGATGATAATGGGGAGTCTTTCCACAGCGCCCCTTTCCTGAGCCGTAACAGTGCAAAAGCAGCACAGTGTAGAGGAGAGCTCCATATTTTGTATGGAGCATTACATGTGGTCCATTATTCTGTATGGAGCATTATATTGGGTCAGTATTCTGTATGAAGCTTATATGGGGGATGGTGGGGTGACTTCCTGCATGGGGTATTATATGGGTGATGAGGGGGAGACTATGTGGTGCCATAATATTTTTATGGAGGACTGTACTGTCCGTCTGTACTGTGCGCTGTGAGGATTTGGCGGTTTTTGAGCTATTGTACAATTTACAATAGGTATCAGTCTTGTAATGGAAGAAGAGAAGTGTTTGGCGTTGTGTTATACCCATTTTTCTCTGCAGTATCTGTGCATCATGAATCGTGGTCTGTGTTAAGGGGGCCCACTGGACTCTTTCGCCCGGGTCCCATAAAAACCTGGAGCGGCCCTGTGTGGGATATTATAGTGAATGTGGCTATGTGGAGTGGGCTATACACTCAGCTTATATATAGAGATATAATCATTATAATTTTTTTATAACTAACCGCAGTTAGTTATATGCCGGGCAGCGCGGGCTCTTCAGCTAGTAAGTTTTAAAAGGCAAAAATGTGCACACTGAATTTATATGTCTATATCAGGGGGTCAAGCTCCAGTCCATGGGTGTTTACATCCACCAGTGTGATTTCCTTTGTCCTTTGGGCAACTCCTGGTGGCCTGCAGTACTAAGGCCTAGGTCCATTATTCCGGGTGCCAGACCTTTAATTCTATCCTAGAGTGAGCACACATGTAATGCATTATTCACTACTGAAGGCCACGACATACGCAAACATGGACTAAGTCCTAATGTTGGCCGTAGCAGAATCAGGATGTTCTTTGTGATTGGAGTTAGTGCCTCTGTCTCCTGTCCCACTGCACCTTTGATGAATCCAGCAGTTGCAAAGACTCCTATATGGGTGTATGAAGCAGTCATGTATCTCCTGTGTGATGTATACCGCAGTCCCCAGTGTTTTCCTCAACTTACTTGTATTAAGTGAGTTGGGCCTGTCTAGTTTGACTTGACTGCATTTATGCAAATTACATCCTTGCAGTCAGGTGACTGCTTGCTCTCGTCAGCAACACCGGAGAATCCTGACAGCGTGTGGTGGAAGGAAACAAAATCAATATATTTGCAGACTTTCATAAAAATATTGACAACCCTTTTAGGGAAGTTAATGAAATGTTTTGACGAAAGTTTGACGAAAGTTTTAGGCCCATTCACATGTTCAGTTTTGGTCAGTATTTACATCAGTATTTCTAAGCCAAAACCAGGGGTGGAACAATCGGAGGAAAAGTATAATAGAAACACGTCACACTTCTCTATTTATCACCCACTCCTGGTTTTGGATTACAAATACTGAGGTAAAATACTGAACATTTACTGAAGGGTGTGAATGTGGTCTTAAGCTGAAAATTTTGCATGGCCCTTGAATGATGTCATAATATACTAATGACCTTTGGGAAAAAAAGTTCTTACCCATATTTCATGGTCTACAGATTTTAGAAATCATACATGTACATGATTATTTGAAAGAAAAGGGTGGTGTTCTGAAATTCTCCCCTTTGGGCAATAACTGTTATCTCCCACATGAAGCCTATGACCTAAAATGTGATATGCCCCTATTCATAAAACCACCACTTAATACATTCTAAAATAATAAAATATTAAATATATTTGTATAATTTATTAAAAAAAACAGCTGTAGAGGACTAGGCAAAACACCTTTCAATATGATACTACTGAAAGAGCTGCTTGATAAAAATTAACTTTTATTTATGTATTTAAAAACAATAAAGAAAAGCAAGGGAAGTGATCGTGCTGAAAAAACCCCACACAGTGTAAAATAAAAAATCAGGGAAAAAACAAGAGGAGGAGATTGGGATAAAAGAATCCTACAAAAAGAAACTTTTTGGGGTTTTCCATCTCCAGACTACATACCCAAAAGGTCTTAATGAACTCCTAACCTACTCTTCCTTTGTAGTGTAGGGGGTAATAGGGACTCTAAAATAGGGTGAGCCGCCGTCGAGTGGGGGCGCCACTGCGCAGGTTTTTGGGTGCCAACCTCCGCGTTAGGTGGGTGCATG
>JARQOD010002900.1:0-71539 GCA_033576555.1 Oophaga sylvatica | reverse complement strand
CGGGGCTCTTTAAAGTGTGAGTTGAGGATACAGGGGGCTCAGTGGGGTTTCCCGGAATGATTGGGGTAAAAGGGGTGGGGCTGTGCAGGGTTAAGGAAGAGGAAGGTATGCGGTTAGTTGTGGTGGGGTAAGGTATACTTGAATACATGACCCAACTGCAGGTGGTTTTATGTTTATTTTTAAATTAAAATGGTGTATCCTTTTTGACCTTCCCTTTGGGGAAAATAAGGTATGTTAAAGGTATACAGGTGAGACGGCATTGGATAAGTTATGAGTTGAAGTATCAGGTGAGACTGTGCAGTTTTATAAGGTATGATTTGAGTTCAGTGGAGACTGTGCAGTGGGTAAAGGTTGATTGAGGTTTAAAAGTGAGACTGGCAGTGAGGATAAGGTAAGTTGAGGTATACAGGTGAGACCTGTGAGTATAAGGTATAAGTTGAGGTTTCAGGTAACTTGCAGGTGGATTAGGTTTGAGTTGAGGTTATCCATTGAGACGTCGTGTGTAAGTATGAGTTGAGGTATCAGGTGAGACTGCAGTGTGAATAAGGTAATGATTGAGGTTTTCAGTGAGACTGGCAGTGGGAAAGGGTTGAGTTGAGGTATACAGGTGAGACGGGCAGTGAGGATAAAGGTATGAGTTGGGGTTAATACAGGTGAAAAGGTGCAGTGGGGAAAAGGGTATGAGTTGAGGTATCGGGTGAACTTGCAGTGGGATAAGTATGAGTTGAGGTATACAGGTAAACTTGCAGTGAGATAGGTATAAATTGGGGTTTAAACAGTAGACTTGCAGTGAGGATAAGGTATGAGTTGAGGTATACAGGTGAGACTGCAGTGTGTAGGTATAAGGTATGAGTTGAGGTACACAGGTGAGACTGTGCAGTGTGGATAAGGTATGAGTTGAGGGTACAGGTGTGACTGCAGTGTGATAAGGTATAGTGGTATACAGTTGAGACTGTGCAGTGAGGATAAGGTATAATTTTGGTATACAGGTGAGACTATGCTGTGAGGATAAGGTATGAGTTGAGGTGTACAGGTGAGAATGTGCAGTGTGGATACAGTTGAGTTGAGGTGTTCAGATGAGACTGTGCATTGTGGATAAGGTATGAGTTGAGGTACACAGGTGAGACTGTGCAGTGTGGATAAGGTATGAGTTGAGGTATGGAGGTGAGACTGTGCAGTGTGGATAAGGTATGAGTTGAGGTATACAGGTGAGACTGTGCAGTGTGGATGAGGTATGAGTTGAGGTGTACAGGTGAGACTGCATTGTGGATAAGGTATGAGTTGAGGTATACAGGTGAGACTGTGCAGTGTGGATAAGGTTTGAGTTGAGGTATACAGGTGAGAATGTGCAGTGTGGATACGGTTTGAGTTGAGGTATACAGATGAGACTGTGCATTGTGGATAAGGTATGAGTTGAGGTATACAGGTGAGACTGTTCAGTGAGGATTAGGTTTGAGTTGAGGTGTACAGGTGAGACTGTGCAGTGAGGATAAAGTTTGATTTGAGGTTTACAGGTGAGACTGTGCAGTGTGGATAAGGTATGAGTTGAGGTATACAGGTGAGACTGTGCAGTGAGGATAAGGTATGAGTTGAGGTATACAGGTGAGACTGTTCAGTTAGAATAAGGTTTGAGTTGAGTTGTACAGGTGAGACTGTGCAGTGAGGATAAGGTTTGAGTTGAGGTATACAGGTGAGACTGTGCAGTGTGGATACGGTTTGAGTTGAGGTATACAGTGAGACTGTGCAGTGTGGATAAGGTATGAGTTGAGGTATACAGATGAGATGTGCAGTGTGGATAAGGTATGAGTTGAGGTATACAGGTGAGACTGTGCAGTGTGGATAAGGTATGGGTTGAGGTATACAGGTGAGACTGTGCAGTGTGGATAAGGTTTGAGTTGAGGTGTACAGGTGAGACTGTGCAGTTAGGATAAGGTTTGAGTTGAGGTATACAGGTGAGAATGTGCAGTGTGGATACGGTTTGAGTTGAGGTATACAGATGAGACTGTGCATTGTGGATAAGGTATGAGTTGAGGTATACAGGTGAGACTGTTCAGTGAGGATTAGGTTTGAGTTGAGGTGTACAGGTGAGACTGTGCAGTGAGGATAAAGTTTGATTTGAGGTTTACAGGTGAGACTGTGCAGTGTGGATAAGGTATGAGTTGAGGTATACAGGTGAGACTGTGCAGTGTGGATAAGGTATGAGTTGAGGTAAACAGGTGAGACTGTGCAGTGAGGATAAGGTATGAGTTGAGGTATACAGGTGAGACTGTTCAGTTAGGATAAGGTTTGAGTTGAGGTGTACAGGTGAGAGTGTGCAGTGAGGATAAGGTTTGAGTTGAGGTATACAGGTGAGACTGTGCAGTGTGGATACGGTTTGAGTTGAGGTATACAGGTGAGACTGTGCAGTGTGGATAAGGTATGAGTTGAGGTATACAGATGAGACTGTGCAGTGTGGATAAGGTATGAGTTGAGGTATACAGGTGAGACTGTGCAGTGTGGATAAGGTATGGGTTGAGGTATACAGGTGAGACTGTGCAGTGTGGATAAGGTATGAGTTGAGGTATACTGGTGAGACTGTGCAGTGTGGATAAGGTATGAGTTGAGGTATACAGGTGAGACTGCAGTGAGGATAAGGTATGAGTTGAGGTATACAGGTGAGACTGTTCAGTGAGGATAAGGTTTGAGTTGAGGTGTACAGGTGAGACTGTGCAGTGAGGATAAGGTTTGAGTTGAGGTATACAGGTGAGACTGTGCAGTGTGGATAAGGTATGAGTTGAGGTATACTGGTGAGACTGTGCAGTGTGGATAAGGTATGAGTTGAGGTATACAGGTGAGACTGTGCAGTGAGGATAAGGTATGAGTTGAGGTATACAGGTGAGACTGTTCAGTGAGGATAAGGTATGAGTTGAGGTATACAGGTGAGACTGCAGTGAGGATAAGGTATGAGTTGAGGTATACAGGTGAGACTGTTCAGTGAGGATAAGGTATGAGTTGAGGTATACAGGTGAGACTGTACAGTGTGGATAAGGTATGAGTTGAGGTATACAGGTGAGACTGTGCAGTGTGGATAAGGTATGAGTTGAGGTATACTAGTGAGACTGTGCAGTGTGGATAAGGTATGAGTTGAGGTATACAGGTGAGACTGTGCAGTGAGGATAAGGTATGAGTTGAGGTATACAGGTGAGACTGTTCAGTGAGGATAAGGTTTGAGTTGAGGTGTACAGGTGAGACTGTGCAGTGAGGATAAGGTTTGAGTTGAGGTATACAGGTGAGACCGTGGTTCACTGAGTTCAGAGCTGATCTCATGGGATATTTTGTACCTTCTCTGCTGTTAATATTTGTCTAGGAATTTCCAGATCCCGTCGCCGACTTTGCACCATGCTATGCACCTGTACTATGTGGTTTGAGTCCTTAAACTCAAGATTTTGGGGAGGTGCGCCCTCATCGCCCTTTTATCCCCCTTCGTATACATATAAGATGTTGTAGAACTTTTCTTTGGTCTTTGCTCTGATCTGAATGGAGTTTTCTTTTACAGGAATGGAAGCTGGAAATGTTCATAACCAATACAGATGTGAGAGGTGGGCCGCCGTCTGCTTACACCCTGTCTCTGTGTCCTCTCTCCACCTTATACAGTATCTTCCCTCACCTGTCCATTCATTCCAACAATCATACTACCTCAATCTGTCCTTCTATCTATTAACCCTACCTTTATTCCTCCATTTTTCCATCCTCATCAGTCTCTCATCTTCCACCAATTACACACACATGAGCTCCCACTTTCCTCTCTTGTAAACCAGTGATCAGAGTCATCCAGGTATCTAAATATCCAAACATGTCCACTGCGAACCTTGGAGCCATTACTCCATCCATTTATTGCTCCATCGCGGAACATATACTTCCTGTTGTTCCACCACCTATCTGTCATTCCTCCCACTCGTACCTACCCAACAATCCTCCTGTCATTCTACCAACACTCTATCCATCCCCCCACTCATACAGCTACTCAACCATCCTTCCTCCACCCATACTGCCACTTATCTATTCCTCCACTTACTGCTACTCAACATCCTCCTGCATACTCCAACACTCATCCTCCCATTTGCTACTCAACCATCCTTCCTCACTACTGCCACTTATCTATTCCTCCACCTGTACTGCTACTCAACCATCCTTCCCTACACCTGTACTGCCACTTATCTATCCATCCCTTCACTCGTACTGTACTCAACATCCATCCCTCCACCCGTACTGCACTTATCTATCCATCCCTTCACTGTACCGCTACTCACTATCCATCCTCCACCCTACTGCTACTTATCTATCCATCCCTTCACTTGTACCGCTACTCACTATCCATCCCTCCACCCGTACTGCCATTTATCTATCCATCCCACTGCACCACTACTCAACAATCCATCTCTTCACCCGTACTGCCACTTATCCGTCATCCCTTCCACTTGTATTGCTACTCAACCATCCTTCCTACACCAATACTGCCACTTATCTATCTATCCTCCCCCTACACCCTACTCAACTCTTTAACCCTTCCATCCTATCCTGCCATTTATTCTTTTCCTCCAACCGTGCTGCTACTCAACCTTCTTGCCCGCACCCGTACTGCCACTTATTTATTCTTCCCCACCCATCTGCTACTAACCATCCTTCCTCCCCACCCGTAATGCCACTTAACTATCTATTCGTCAACTCTTAATGCTACTCAATTATCCATCCCTCCACCCATACTGCCACTTAACTATCCTTCCCTCCACTCGTACTGATGCTCAAACATCCTTCCCTCCACCAGTACTGCCACTTATCTATTTCTCCATCTTTACCACTAACCTACTATCCATCCCTCCACCCGTACTGCCACTTATCTATTACTTAATTCGTTCTGCTACTCAACTATCTATCCCTCCATTCATACCGCTTCACAACCATCCTTCCATCCATCCATACTGCCATTTATCTATTCCTCCACCCGTTCTGATACTCATCCATCCTTGCCTGCATCTGTTCTGCCACTTATGTATTTGTTCCTCCACTGTACTGCTACTCAACTATTCATCTCTCCACCCTTACTGCAATTTATCTATCTATTTCTCAACTCGTACTGCTACTCAACTATCCATCCCTCCACCCGTACTGTCACTCATCTATCTATTCCTCAACTCGTACCACTACTCAACTTTCTATCCTTCCACCAGTGCTGCCACTTATCTATCTATTCCTCCACTCGTACCGCTAATGAACTATCAAGCCCTCCACCCGTGCTGCCACTTATCTATCCATCCCTCCACCAGTACTGCCACTTATCTATTCATCTCTCCTCTCTTACCGCTACTCAACTATCCTTCCCTCCTCAACTAATATCGCTACTCAACTATCCATCCTTCCACCAGTACTGTCACTAATCTATCTATTCCTCCACTCGTACCACTACTCAACCATGTTTCCTCCACCCGTACTGTCACTTATCTATTTATTTCTCCACCCGTACTGCTAACCAACTATCCATCCTTCCACTCGTACTGCCACTTATCTATCTATTCCTCAACTCATACTGATACTCAACTATCCATCCCTCCACTCGTACCGCTACTCAACCATCCTTCAATCCACCCATACTGCAACTTATCTATTCCTCCACCCATGCGGATACTCAACTATACTTGCCTGCGCCCGTACTGCCACTTATCTATCTATTCCTCAACTCTTACCACTACTCAATTATCCATCCCTCCACCCGTACTGCCACTTATCTATCCAACCCTTCACTCATACTGCTGCTCAGATATCCATTCCTCCACCTTTACTTCCACTTATCCATCCCTCCACTCGTACCACTGCTCAACCAAACTTCCCTGCACCCGTACCGCCACTTATCTATCTATTCCTCTACTCAAACCGCTACTTAACTATCCTTTCCTCCACCTGTACTTCCACTTATCTTTTTATTCTTCCACCCATACCGCTAACTAACTATCCATCACTCCATCCATACTGCCACTTTTCTATTACTCAACTCATACTGGTACTCAACTATTCATCCCTCCACTTGTTCTGCTACTCAACTATCCATCTCTCCACCGTACTTCCACTTATCTATCCATCCCTCCACTCATACTGCTACTCCACCATCTTTCCTTCCATCCAAACTGCCACTTATCTATCCATCCCTCCAGTCGTACCACAACTGAACTATCCATCCCTCCAGTCGTACCACAATTGAACTATCCATCCCCTCACCCTGACTGCCACTTATCCATTTTTCAACTCATACCATTACTCAACTATCCAATACTGTCACTTATCTATCTATTCCTCAACTAGTACCGCTACTCCACTATCCATCCCTCCACCCGTACCACCACTTATCTATCCATCCCTCCAGTCGTACCACAACTGAACTATCCATCCCCTCACCCTGACTGCCACTTATCAATTTTTCAACTCATACCATTACTCAACTATCCAATACTGTCACTTATCTATCTATTCCTCCACTCGTACTGCTACTTAACCATCCGTTCTTCCACCCGTACTGCCACTTATCTATTCCTTCACCCGTACATATAACCAACTATCTATCCCTCCACCCGTACTGCAACTTATCTTAAAACCAACAAATAACATCAGCTAAAATATTGGACTCTCTGAAAACTAGCAGTGTTGCTGTAACAAGATGCACAATAAGGAAGCATTTAAAGAAAAATAGGCTGCATAGTTGAGTTGCCTGAAGAAAGCCATTACTGCGCAAATGCCACAAAGTATCTTGCCTACAATACGCAAAGCAGCAGAGACAAGCCTCAAAACTTCTGGAACAAGGTAATTTGGAGAGATGAGACCAAAATTAAACTTTTTGGCCACAACCATAAATGTTACATTTGGAGAGAGGTCAACAAAGCCTGTGATGAAAGGCTACACCATTCCTACTGTACAGCACGGAGGTGGATTGCTGATGTTTTGGGGATGTGTGAGCTACAAAGGCACAGGAAACTTGGTCAAAGTTGAAGGAAAGATGAATGCAACACGTTATCAGCAAATACTGGAGGCAAATTTCCGATCATCAGCCCGGAAGCTGTGCATGGGATGTACTTGGATGTTCCAACATGACGAAACACAAGGCCAAGTCGACCTGTCATTGTCTACTTGGCCTTGTAGCTCAGTGGTTAGCACTGCAACCTTGCAGCGCTGGAGTACTGGGTTCAAATGCCACCAAGGACAACATCTGCAAGGAGATTGTATGTTCCCCCGTGTTTGTGTGGGTTTCCTCTGGGTTCTTCAGGTTCCTTCCACATTACAAAGACATACTGATAGGGAATTTAAATTATGAGCCCCATCGGGGACAGCAATGGTAATGTGTGCAAAAACTGTAAAGCGCTGCTGAATATGTTGGAGCTATACAAATAAAAAGATTATTATTATTTTAAGGTTCTGGAGTGGCCATCTCCATCTCCTGACCTCAGTATCATTGAGCCACTCTGGGGAGATCTCAAGCGCGCAGTTCATGTTAGACAGCCCAGGAATTTATAGGAACTGGAGGCTTTTTGCCAAGAAGAGTGGGCAGCTTTACCATCTGAGAAAATAAAGAACCTCATCCACAACTACCACAAAAGACTTCAAGCTGTCATTGATGTTAGAGGGGGCAATACACGGTATTAAGAAATGGGGTGTGTGAACTTTTGATGAGGGTCATTTGGCTTTCTTCTGGCAACTCAACCATGCAACCCATTTTTCTTCAAGTGCCTCCTTATTGTGCATCTTGAAACAGGAAGAAAACTTGTATCTACCAATCAATAATTATAGCAAATGAGCAAGGTAGAAATGTGTATTAATGTGTAAAAGCCTCCCTTGCTGGATCTGGTCAAGCACAACCTGAAGAACTTTTCAAAACGACAACTTTGGGTGAGATTGTTCCTTACAGTTGTTATTAATGTATACCTTTTTTTGGGACATATACGATGATTCTATATTAATATTAGCATGAGACATGACCCTTTCTGTACATTAATGATGAAATATACCTTGGTCATTTTGTTTCACCATAAAGAGTAATATAGTGAGATTCATTCTATACTGGTGATAGGATTTGACTATACTCATTTCCAATTTTATTGCAAACTTTGTGATAAATTGTTAAGCGATTAAGGATGGCTATTTAGTTTTTGTAATGGGAATATTGATTTATTGATTGACCTTTATCTAGACACTCTATCTATAGTAATACAAATAGTGTTGAAATCTTGGCCAATTATTTGAGAAGGCTGACAGTATATTTGAGCCAATCTAATAAGGCTATTTTTTATACACATTTTGGTATGCACCTTCTTTGGTCGGTTTTTGGTGGCTTCATAGTTTCTTGAATATATTTGCCTTGTGTGTTTTAATGGACCTCAAGGGTTAATTTTATTTGAACCATTAAAAGTTATATTTTAATACACATTTCTACCTTGCTCACTTGCTGTTGCATCTTGAAACAGCCACACCGCTAGTTTTTCAGAGTCCAGTATTTCAGCTGATGTTATTTGTGGGTTTTTCTTTGCATCCCGAACAATTTTCCTGGCAGTTGTCACTAGTGATGTGTGAGCATGCTCGCCACTACTCAGTGCTCGCTCCAGCATCTCTCTGCTCGAGATGCTCAGAGCTCGCTGAGTATTTCCGGGGTTGCTCAGCGGGTGCTCGGGTCCCCGCCCTGCATGTTTGGCGCTCTTTAGAGAGCCCATGAATATTCAGGGATTGTCTGCCACACACTGCAATGCCGCAGCCATGTTGGTTGTGACATTACAGTGATTGGCCGCACAGCGTCATCAGGTCTATATCAGACCTGGCGCCGCCATGCTCATCACAGTCTGCTCCGGAGTCAGGCAGTGTAGGGAGAGCTGCTGCTGCTGAGCTAGGGAGAGGTTTTCTTGCTTCGTACTTAGTGTGTGTATACCATATATAATACACACATCCTTCTCAACTAACAGTCCTTCTGAGGACTAATAAAGCTGCATAGATATCAGTGCTAGGCAGGCAGGCAGTGTATGTGGAGATTGCAGTGCGTATAGCAAGAGGGCCCATTCCAATTTTGTCTGCTCCTGCCTATTACAGATATTTCTAGACATAGCCCCAGGTATCAGGGGCCAGGAATAATTGTTTTTTCGACCTGAATCCTGACTATTTGCTTTAAAAGCAATCCAGAGAGCACCATTTTTCTGCTCCATTTGCTTGTTGGCACTGCAGAATACAGTCAGATCCTTTCCATATTACAGCGCTAAAAATCCAGCTATTTTAAACTGTTGTTCGCCCATCACACGGATCACATATCAGTGCGCTCAAAATTGTGCCATTTCAGGCCTCCATTTAAATTTAGTTGCAGTGTCTTAGCGAAGTTATTAACACCATTTTGCTGAAAAAAAAATAGTTACCTACAGGTCAGCTATTTTAAACTGGGGTTTGTCCGTCACATGCATCACATATCAGTGCTCTTAAAATTGTGACATTTCAGACCTCCATTTGAATTTTGTTGCAGTGTCTTTGCGAAGTTATTGACACCAGTTTGCTGTAAAAAAATAGTTACATACAGGCCAGCTGTTTTAAACTGTAGTTTGTCCGTCACACGAATCATATATCAGTGTGCTCAAAATTGTGCCATTTCAGCCCTCCATTTAAATTTTGTTGCAGTGTGTTAGCGAAGTTATTGACACCAGTTTGCTGAAAAAAAAATAGTTACCTGCAGGCCAGATTTTTCAAACTGTGGTTTATCCTTCACATGGATCACATATCAGTGCGTTCAAAATTGTGCCATTTCAGGCCTCCATTTAAATTTTGTTGCAGTGTCTTAGCAAAGTTATTGACACCAGTTTGCTGAAAAAAATAGTTACCTACAGGCCAGATCTTTCAAACTGGGGTTTGTCTGTCACACTGATGACATATCAGTACTCTCAAAATTGTGCCATTTCAGGCCTTTATTTAAATTTTGTTGCAGTGTCTAAGCAAAGTTATTGACACCAGTTTGCTGAAAAAAAATAGTTACTTACAGGCCAGCTATTTTAAACTGGAGTTTGTCCGTCACACGAATCACATATCAGTGCACTCAAAATTGCGCCATTTCAGCCCATTTAAATTTTCTTGCAGTGTTTTACCAAAGTTATTGACACCAGTTTGCTGAAAAAAAAAGTTACCTACAGGGCAGATATTTCAAACTGTGGTTTGTCCGTCATACGGATCACATATCAGTGCACTCAAAATTACAGAGTAACATAGTATTTAAGGTTGAAAGAAGACTTTAAGTCCATCTAGTTCAACCCATAGCGTAACATGTTGATCCAGAGTAAGGCAAAAAATACCCATGCAGCAAATATTAAGCTCCACATTGGGGAAAAAAATTCCTTCCTGACTCCACTGTGACAACCTGCTGGCATCGCTGCATGGCCTCCCATCCCCCGCACACCAACTTACTCATTGCTCCAGACCATGCTGTGATTTCTGTCTGCTGCCAGCTCCATGCTCTGTGCCTCTTGTCTGCTCTGTGCATGTTTCCTGACTGTGTGCATAGGGGGGCGGCACCAGAACTCTGGTTCTTATGGAGTCAGGGTGCACCTGTCTAATGTGTCCCTGACCAATTACCTAGAGCCCTCTAGTATTTAGGGCAACTCCACCCTGTGGATCTTGCCTGTGCAATGTGTTAACTCAGTGTCTTGCTACTGAGCTGCCAGGTCTTGCTTTGTGTTCCTCCTTCTTTGGAGACTTCACTCCAGCTTTGTCTTGTACCTGTTTGTCCGCCCTCCAGGAGGCAGAATATCCTGGTCTCTGTTCTATTGCTCTTGATCTTGTCTTGTACTTGTCCTTGCCGCCCTCCAGGAGGCAGAATATCCTGGTTCCCGTGTCTTGTTCCTGTACCTTGTCTTGCACCGTTACCTTGTCTGAACTTTGTCCTACCTCTGTCTGGTAGTCTTCTTGTCTTTGGTTTCTTTCCCTGCCGTGTCTTTCCTTGTGTTCTCTCTGAACCACTTTCTGCCTCTGCTCCGCACTCCTGCGGTTCTGCTCCGATTCCACTCTGCTCTGCTCCTGCTGCTGCAGAAATCTCTTGCTGCATCTCCTCTCCGCATATCTTGTGGTTCCGCTCTGATTCGCTCCTGCAGCACCTCTTGCTGCTGCTCCACTCCACATACCTTGCGGTTCTTCTTTGCTTCGCTCCTGCCGCTGCAGAACCTCTTGCTGCTCTACAGCCCTTCTCTGCAGCCTTGCGGTTCTCCTCCTGTGTGAACAGGTCTCTACCTGTTCCTCCATACACCATTCCTTCCAGTCAGTACCAGTACCTGCATTAGCTGTGTGAACAGGTCTCTACCTGTTCCTCCGTACACCATTCCTTCCAGTCAGTACCAGTACCTGCATTAGCTGTGTGAACAGAACCCTACCCATTCCACACACCACTCCATGTCCCTGTGCCTCTCCAGTTGGTGCCTGCCCTAGCCGTGCCTACCTACCCTGTGTCTCAGCCGTGCCTGCCAGCCCCATGTCTCAGCCGTGCCTACCTACCCCATGTCTCAGCTGTGCCTGCCAGCCCCATGGGTCAGCTGTGCCTACCTACCCCGTGTCTCAGCCGTGCCTACCTACCCCGTGTCTGAGCCGTGCCTACCTACCTTGTGTCTCAGCCGTGCCTGCCTGCCCCATGTCCCAGCCGTGCCTGCCAGCCCTGTGTCCCAGCCGTGCCTGCCAGCCCTGTGTCCCAGCTGTGCCTGCCAGCCATGTGTCCCAGCCATGCCTGCCAGCCCTGTGTCTCAGCCGTGCCTTCTCTGTGTCTCAGCCGTGCCTGCCTGCTCTGTATCTCAGCGTGTCACCTGCCAGTGTCTCAGCCATGCCGCCTGCAGTGTGTCAGCCGTGCCCGCCTGCCAGTGTATCAGCCGTGCCACCGTCTCCAAAAGTGGTGTCAGCAGCCACAGCCAGACACCACCCTGGAGTGGCACCTGGCAGCTGCCTGCCGCACAAGCCTGACCTTACCATCAGAGGCTCCAGTGAAGACCAAGGCAGCTGTCCTAGTCACGCCCCTTCCAGGGTAGTCTGGTTTGTGGCACAGTAGGGCCACAACCCCTGGCTCACGCCCACCAGTCAGGGCGTGAGCGTGACAGTTTTACACAGGCCATGGTCCCTGCTGAGTCCCATGTCCTCCCGCTCGCAGGGCATTATGAAGAATTTGTTCCACCAAGGGTGGTTCAGATTGTTGAGACTTCTGAGCCAATCATAGTCTCTAAAGCTATCTACACGCAACTTCTGACCTATGAGGAGCACGACCCAGCAGACCCGCCTAGGTTCGATGGGAATCCTGAAGAATGTCAAGGGGTCCTGGAACAGTGCATGCGCTACATCCTGCAGAATGCAGCTTGTTTTCCCTCTGACTGGCTGAAGGTGGGATACATCATATCCTACCTAGCAGGAGATGCTTTATGATGGATCTGTCCCCTCTGTGAAGCAGGGGATCCCATCTTCATGAACCTTGGGGCCTTCCTGGTGGCATTCCGTAGAGTCTTTGATATACCTCATCCAGCGGCTCCTGCGAAGTCTTCCCTGCCTAGATCCGAGAGGTGCTCCAGACGGGTGAAACCTGTAAAGATAACGCCACGCCAGACCACGACCGTCTGTGATCCTCCTATTCCTCAACTTGTTAAGGCAGCTACCCAAGAGAAACACAAGAAGGCTGAGGAGAATGGGCTGGCAAACCAGCAGCCCGAAACCATCTGTAAGAAGGGCATACGGTGTCGCTGGGGTTGTGGGGAGCACCCGGACGGTCTCTGTCCAAAGGAAATAAAGTCCCAGAACCTTGGGCCAGTAGGAGAGGCGGCCCTTTGTGAGAGTACCGCCTCTCCACTGTCTGTGACTGTTCCGGTGCCTTATGGGAGCTTCGGCCCTGCAGATGTATTAAAGCTGCAAGCCAGACAGAGTCAATGTGTGGTTCCTGTTCAGCTACTCCAGAATCTGGTGAGGGTGTTTGATGATGGCCGAGCTCTGCTTAGGTACAGTCCGGTTTTGAAGGGACAATTACAACTCCAAATCAGAGAGTTATATACGGAGAAGGTTGTTTTACACGTACTGACCAGTTTGCCCATCGGTCGTTCTGAGCCGGGTACTCTACTGCCCGTTCTGGTCTGAAGACCCAGCGTGGTGCTGCATTTGGAACTACCTAGTCACCAGAGATGTCTAGTTCCAATACTGTAAGGTCAGTCTACAGTGGTGTCACCTTTTCCACCTGATCTTTTGGCTACTGAGTCATGGTGTGCTGACAATGTGTAGCCCTGGTATTTAAGGTACACCATACCAGGAGGATGAGTGGAGAGGTAACGGTTAAGGGCTCTACATGACATCACATACACTTAGACACACCCACAGGGAGTGTTGAGATTCAGTTAGGGATTCAGCAGTCTAGCCTGGACCTGTGAGGAGGAAGGAGCCGAGACTAGTTCGGGTGGCTCAGGACTGAGTCATCCCACCTGTGTGCAGTTCAGTAAGTGGAGGCCAGTAAAGGTGAGCCAGATCACCTCAGCCTGGTCAGAGCTGTGCCCCACTGGCAGACGGACTGAGACAGCTATTGAGAGTGTGAGCAAGTCGAAGGGGACAGTGGAAGGAATTGAGAAGTGCTTTAGGATTGGAGAAGTCCTGCACCTTGTCACCGGTCACTGGGGACCGACGTGTCACTATAGCTCCAGGCATAGTGATAAAAGAACCAGAGGCTTACTGGACCTTAGGTGGCAGCAAGTAGCCTTGGAGTGTCAGTACGTAACAGAGGTCAGTTGGAATAGGAACTTTGAGCCTGATCAGCAAAAGAAAGAACCTAGTTCCATCATTGGAAGGCTTCGACCACAAAACTGACCGGGCAGTACAGCTTTGAAATAGCTGGAGTTTATAGAGGGAACTACGCTTTATGCTGGTTGGACTCATCACCATTTTGAAAGTAAAGGAGGCCCCTAACTTGTTCAGCTGCTACCTCGAAACACATCCTCCATTGGATCAGCCTCCCTGGGACCTGCCTGAACAACTTGAAGTAAAAGGTATGGAAAGACGCTGATGTGTGAGACTGTGTTATTCAATTGCACCCCTGCACAACCCTATCATAATTATCGACCTGAGGGAAGAGTCCCGCCTGTAGGGGACCTGACATCTAGCTGCCTCACCATCCCCTCAGAGATCTACAGCAGCGCTGGTCTTAGTGATCAGGAAACTACAGGTGGCGTCACGAACTGTATATAAATCTATCCCCTGTAAATATACCCCCCAACATACGCCTGACCGCCAGGGCCACAGACCGAGCCACCGCTACCTGTGACAACCCCATAGACTTCCATGGGCTCGGCTCTGAGTACCCCATTGCCCTGGTAACCCACAATTGTGGTGCGTGGTCACGACAAACTTGGCGTCACGAACAGGATGCGAAACTCGCAAAATTGCGAGCCCTGTGTGCCTATGGAATTGTTTTTGTGAAAAAGGACTGTTTGCACTTTTGGCGCCAAAAATCGCCATCTTTGTCGCCATATTCGCGCCCTCAGGCGCTGGAGAAGAAGGTGGGCGTGCCTTCGTGGGCGTGTACCCCCCTGTGGCGTGAAGAGAATGCCTGCCCTCTCAAAGTGCTATTACAATATGCGATCCTGCCCTACAGCAAAGGAGGTCCGCCTCCTCTTCACCTTCCCTGCGAAGAGGAGGAGACGCAAACCCCGCCTCCACGGAAGAGACGGGACTGTTCTGAAAGAAGATGAGAGAGTCTTCTGGAACATCATGGAAGCAGGACGTGTGCAGCCGAGCAGGGAAGCGGAGGAAGGCAGGCCCCGTTCCCCAGCCAAGCTGCCACCAGCACCGGAACCATCCGTGGTCCTGCACCTGCAGCAAGCATTGCTGGAGATTAAAGAGGAGAATGCCAGATTGAAAAAGATGATTTCGCAACAACCTGGCGAAGAAGAGATAGAGAGACGCCGGCGTACTCTGATGCAGCGGCGGCTGTGGGACGCGGTGATCTCTCCCTTCGACGACCCCCCACGACTGGAGTTACCAAAACTTCTGCTGCCCAAGGCTAAGGAGCAACCGGAGGCTACCCCCAAAAGGACCGACCCTGAACCTACCGAGGAAGCGGTGGAAGCGAGGGAGGTTGAGGAGGTACCACCAGTTCCGGAACGCCCGCCCGGCCAGGAGGCCGCAGCAGATGATCGATCCCCGGCAGGGACACCGGAGGGGTCCTGTCCGTCGTTACCAGACGTGGACTGGACGAGATGGCGCGCCTGGATGACGTCGCCTACACCGCCCAGTGGGAACGTGAGTGGCAGCGTCGCGAAGAGAAACAGCAACGCCAGCAGGAAGAAGAGCGGGAAACGCAGCGGAACCGGCAGCGGCAGTACGAGCAGCTGATCGCGGACAAGGAAAGTGTCCGTCGAGAAAAAGGTACTCTGAGGGAACCGCGGCGGCAGGGGAGTGTGACAGAGTTCCACCTCCGGAAGGGCTGGGGCTTCATAAGAGAACCGGGACTGTACCCAGGGGTATTTGTGAGCAGACGCGACGTAGAGTCCCACCTACCACAAGGTCATCCCGGGAGGGACCTGGTTAATGGAGATATCGTCAATTATACACGGCACTGGGGTATGAAGGGATGGTATGCCCTTAATGTCACAATCGATCGTGACCCCGTCCCTGACGCAGGTAACGTCACCATTGCCAGCGCAACCCAGTCCCAATCTTCAGCTGCACCAGACCGTGCCCCGGCGACGTCCCCTGCAGGCTCCTTGCAAATGGAAGCACAACCTGTATACTCTTCACTACCTGATCCTACTACATCGCAACCTGCGATTCATTCCACATCGCAATCAGCAGTTTACACGACGACGCGCACGGCGACTATTTCTGCATCACGAGAGCAAGTGGCCATTACAGTAACGCAGACAGCGTCTCATAAAGCGAAAGCACCCGTTGCGCCCCTAGAGGTTCGTACAAGAACTGTAGCGACTCAAACCCCGATAGCAGGTCACGACTTGTTGGTCATGGGATCTAAGGATCATTGTATTGTTCCAGCCCCCGGGATGGAAAGTATATTGGAAGCCTGCAAGAAAATGTGAAGAACGGTAGGACCCAGACAGGGTTTACCGCATCTGAGAAGATGTATATAAGTTTTTATAAAAGTGAAAATAGTTTACACTGTTGATATGAATATATAATGTTACATATTTTGCCAAAAATAGAATGCCCGGCTGGGTAAGGAGGTAAAGAGTTTTTGCACTTCATTGTGATGTGTATATATATATGTGTCTTTTCCTTATTGTGTCTTATAATGGACTCTGAGGCTGAGGACTGAGCCAGCCCAAGAACTGATCTTGTATATAGTTGCACTTGTGCATTATCTTGGTTTTACATGAAACCACCTTAACTACCTCTGAATACAAAAACCCGTGTGGTGTGGCACTGAGTGAGGTCTGCATTCAGATGTCCTGCAGCCCACCCAGGACCCACGTTGAAGGTTTGGTGCGGGTCCTTCACAAGAATACTGTGTATTTATTGAATGTTTTGATGCCTTAATACTTTTTGTATTTTTCTATATTTAATGTTTTAATGCAACGTTCAAGAAATCCTTACCTCCCGGATGGGACGAGTTAATGTTCATTGTTGATGCATAACCAAAATGTCTTTTGTATTTCACAGCCCGGGAGTGCTGTCTTTTACCATGGGGGAATGTGTAGCCCTGGTATTTAAGGTACACCATACCAGGAGGATGAGTGGAGAGGTAACGGTTAAGGGCTCTACATGACATCACATACACTTAGACACACCCACAGGGAGTGTTGAGATTCAGTTAGGGATTCAGCAGTCTAGCCTGGACCTGTGAGGAGGAAGGAGCCGAGACTAGTTCGGGTGGCTCAGGACTGAGTCATCCCACCTGTGTGCAGTTCAGTAAGTGGAGGCCAGTAAAGGTGAGCCAGATCACCTCAGCCTGGTCAGAGCTGTGCCCCACTGGCAGACGGACTGAGACAGCTATTGAGAGTGTGAGCAAGTCGAAGGGGACAGTGGAAGGAATTGAGAAGTGCTTTAGGATTGGAGAAGTCCTGCACCTTGTCACCGGTCACTGGGGACCGACGTGTCACTATAGCTCCAGGCATAGTGATAAAAGAACCAGAGGCTTACTGGACCTTAGGTGGCAGCAAGTAGCCTTGGAGTGTCAGTACGTAACAGAGGTCAGTTGGAATAGGAACTTTGAGCCTGATCAGCAAAAGAAAGAACCTAGTTCCATCATTGGAAGGCTTCGACCACAAAACTGACCGGGCAGTACAGCTTTGAAATAGCTGGAGTTTATAGAGGGAACTACGCTTTATGCTGGTTGGACTCATCACCATTTTGAAAGTAAAGGAGGCCCCTAACTTGTTCAGCTGCTACCTCGAAACACATCCTCCATTGGATCAGCCTCCCTGGGACCTGCCTGAACAACTTGAAGTAAAAGGTATGGAAAGACGCTGATGTGTGAGACTGTGTTATTCAATTGCACCCCTGCACAACCCTATCATAATTATCGACCTGAGGGAAGAGTCCCGCCTGTAGGGGACCTGACATCTAGCTGCCTCACCATCCCCTCAGAGATCTACAGCAGCGCTGGTCTTAGTGATCAGGAAACTACAGGTGGCGTCACGAACTGTATATAAATCTATCCCCTGTAAATATACCCCCCAACATACGCCTGACCGCCAGGGTCACAGACCGAGCCACCGCTACCTGTGACAACCCCATAGACTTCCATGGGCTCGGCTCTGAGTACCCCATTGCCCTGGTAACCCACAATTGTGGTGCGTGGTCACGACAACATCACTGAAGGGGAAGCAGTGGCGCTCTCCACACACCTCCTGTGACTATACCAGTGACCTGTTCCCAGGAACATCCCTGTCACTTGAAAGTTTCCCTCTGGACCACGGGCAGAAGATGGTTCCTTTAAAGATGCCTTCAGATTCCATGTGGCAGGTGGATGGAGAGGTTGGAACAGAGGCCATATATCTCCATTTTTCAACAACTCGGTGGTGGAGGAGGCCCAATTTTCTTGGGATTACGGGCTGAAGTTGGATCCAGTGAAGGTGTCTACAGTTTCCAGGAGGCCTGATGATGTTGAGGTCAAAACAGAAGCTTCCAAGTCCCTGCTTTCTGTCAACCAGATGAAAGAAATCCTGGCCCTTGTATCTTCTGTGTGGGAAGCTGACCTTGCCGGACACAAAGAGACTTGGCAACCTGAGATCCATAATGTCAAACCTACCTCATCCTACCCGAGGAATGTCGTTATGGCTCTGACTGTATGTGCGCCTATTCTTCTTCTGCAAGTTATTCTGGCAGGCTTGAAGAGGAGGGGCCGTAAAGGAGGGGTACTGTAACAACCCTGCTGGCATCGCTGCATGGCCTCCCATCCCCCACACACCAATGGGTTGTGTTTCTACTGTGGTGATGCCTCTCATGCTATTTCAGTCTGGCCTAAGCGGGGAAGACGTTTTGCACGCTCAGTTGTCTTGGGTAGTGTTCAGACTCAATTTCTGTTGACTGTTACCCTGATTTGCTCCCTGTCCACATTTTCTGCTCAGGCTTTTGTTGATTCGGGAGCAGCTATTAACCTGATGGATTTTGATTTTGCTAAACGTTGTGGGTTTCCCTTGATACCCCTACGGAAGTCTATTCCCTTACTGGGGATTGATTCTTCCCTTTGGCGGAGAATAAACCCCAGTTTTCTACTCAGGTGATAATGAGGGTTGAACCAGATCATCAGGAGAGTTGCAAATTTCTGGTGCTGTATAATCTGCATGACATTATTGTACTAGGTTTCCCTTGGTTACAGTCTCATAATCCTGTTTTTGATTGGAAATCTGTGTCTGTGACCAGTTGGGGCTGCCAATGTGTTAATGCCAACACTCCTGTTTTTTCTGCCTCCCCCCAGGCTCAGGATGTTCCTGACTTTTTGACTGATTTTTTGGATGTATTTAGTGAAAGAAAAATCTGCATCTTTGCCCCCTCACAGGAGCTACGATTGCGCTATTGAATTAGTGCCTGGTGGTAAATTTCCTAAAGGTCGCCTTTTTAACTTGTCTGTACCTGAACACGATGCTATGCGATCTTATATCAAGGAGTCATTGGAGAAGGGTCATATCAGACCATCCTCTTCACCCTTGGGTGCCGGTTTTTTCTTTGTGGCCAAAAAGGATGGTTCATTGAGGCCGTGTATTGATTATCGTCTCTTGAATAAGATCACTGTGAAGTATCAATATCCGTTACCCTTGATTTCTGACCTGTTTTCCAGGGTGAAAAGTGCTACTTGGTTTACCAAGCTTGACATCAGGGGGGCGTATAACCTTATTCGCATTAAGCACGGGGATGAATGGAAGACGGCGTTTAATACCCCAGAGGGGCATTTTGAGTACCTAGTGATGCCCTTTGGGCTCACTAATGCTCCTTCCGTCTTCCAATCCTTCATGAATGATATTTTCAGGGATTTTGTGGATAAATTTCTGATTGTTTATTTGGATGATATCTTGATTTTTTCCAATGACTGGGACTCTCATGTGAAACATGTTCGGACTGTGTTCCAGATTTTGAGAGAGAATGCACTGTATATGAAGGATCAAAGTGTCTTTTTGGCGTACAGAGGATCTCATTTCTGGGATTCATTTTGTCTCAGTCTGTTATTGAAATGGACCCGGTCAAGGTTCAAGCCATCTGTGATTGGGTCCAACCTACTTCATTAAAGGCTCTTCAGAGATTTTTGGGTTTTGACAATTTTTATCGTAAATTTATTGGTAATTTCTCTGGTATTGTTAAACCATTGACTGATTTGACCAAAAACGGTTCTAATGTGGTGAATTGGCCTCCTGAGTCAGTCTCTGCGTTTCAGGAACTTAAGCAGAGATTCACTTCTGCTCCTGTTCTACGGCAGCCTGATATTTCTCTACCGTTTCAAGTGGAGGTTGATGCCTCTGAAATTGGGGCAGGTGACATTTTGTCCCAAAGAGATCCAGAGACCTCTAAGAGTAACCCTTGTGCCTTTTTCTCTCAAAAATTTTCTCCAACTGAACGTCATTATGACGTGAGTAATCGGGAGTTATTGACCATGAAGTGGGCCTTTGAAGAGTGGAGACATTGGCTGGAAGGAGCCAAACATCAGGTGGTGGTCCTCACGGACCATAAGAATCTGGTTTATCTCGAATCAGCCAAGCGACTTAATCCTAGACAGGCCAGGTGGGCCTTGTTTTTCACATGTTTTAATTTTGTGGTTTCTTTTCTTCCTGGCACTAAGAATGTTAAGGCGGATGCCCTCTCGAGGAGTTTCTTTGCGGACTCTCCTGAGTTATCTGATCCTACTGTTATTTTGAAAGAGGGTGTAGTTTTTCCGCCATCTCGCCCAATTTGAGACTGGCCTTGGAAGGGTGTCAGGAGGATAAACCTGAGCGCTGCCCTATTGGGAAATTGTTTGTCCCAGACCAGTGGAAGAAGAGTGTGATGTCTGAGATTAATTGTTCCGCGGTGGCTGGTCATCCCGGGATTTTTGGTACCAGAGACTTGGTGAGTCGGTCATTTTGGTGGCCTACTTTGTCTCGTGACGTCAGGGAATTTGTGCAGTCCTGTGGAACTTGCTCTCGCTCCAAGCCTTGCTCTCGGTCTAGTGGTTTGTTAATTCCATTACCTGTGCCCAAGAGGCCATGGACCCATATCTCTATGGATTTTATTTCCGCATGGACCCATATCTCTATGGATTTTATTTCCGACCTCCCTGTTTCTCAGAGAATGACCGTTATCTGGGTTATCTGTGATAGGTTTTCCAAGATGATACATCTTGTGCCATTACCTAAGTTGCCTTCCTCCTCCGAATTGGTGCCTTTGTTCCTTCAGCACGTGGTTCGGTTACATGGCTTTCCGGAGAACATTGTGTCTGACAGAGGAGTCCAGTTTGTTTCCAGATTTTGGAGGACATTTTGTTCTAAACTTGGTGTTCAATTATCTTTCTCCTATGCTTTTCATCCTCAGACCAATGGACAAACCGAGAGAACAAACCAGACCTTGGAGATTTATTTGAGATGTTTTGTGTCTGCTGATCAAGATGACTGTGTCTCTTTTTTGCCTTTGGCTGAGTTTGCTCTTAATAATAGGGCAAGCTCTGCCACCTTGATGTCTCCATTTTTCTGCAATTTTGGGGTTCACCCTCGATTTTCTTCGGGACAGGCGGAGGCTTCTGTCTGTCCGGGTGTTGACTCTGTTGTGGAGCAAATGCAGCAGATTTGGGACCAGGTAGTGGAGAGGTTGTCTCTCTCTCAGCAGAAGGCCCAACGGTTTGCCAACCGGCATAGGACTGATGGTCCTCGGTTTAAAGTGGGGGACTTGGTTTGGTTGTCCTCAAGAAATATCCCTATGAGGGTTGCATCTCCAAAGTTTAAGCCCAGGTTCATTGGACCTTATAAGATCATGGAGATTCTTAATCCTGTTTCCTTCCGTTTGCTTCTTCCAGGGACATTTAAGATCCATAACGTGTTCCACAAGTCCTTATTGAAGAGGTTTGTTGAGCCAGTGGTTCCTATGGCTGCGCCTCCTGACCCTGTTTTGGTTGAGGGCAATCTGGAGCATGTGGTTGAGAAAATATTGGATTCTCATTTTTCTAAACAGAAACTCCAGTATTTTGTTAAGTGGAGAGGTTATAGTCAGGAGGACAATTCTTGGGTGTTTGCTTCGGACATCCATGCTAGGAGACTGATCCGTGCCTATCACCGAGCTCATCCTGATCGGCCTGGTTGCACAAGTGAGGGTTCGGTGACCCCTCCTCAAGGGGGGGGATACTGTTATGAATGTGTTAGAGATGGTTTCTGAGCAGAGGCCCCCTCTGGTGGTCACAGACAGTACTGAACCTTTCAGCGAGGAGTGGTAATCTGGGTTCACTGACTGGTGTGATATAAGGGAGGTTCCCTCCCATGATGGTTGCCGGTGATCAACTGTTCTTGTCTCTATTGTTGTTCCTGGTTCATTTGGAAGTTTGCTGGAGTCTTGCCTGCATCTCCTGCTTTTAGATAAGATATTTTTTGCTTTTCTTTTTGTACTTGCTTTTTGCATTGTTTTCTGCACTTTTGTGGAGGTCTGCCCGGTCCCCTCCTGGGGCCTGTGCTCCTCACAGTTTATCTGCAGCCACTGTTATTTGCTCATTTGTTTTTTCCTGTTTTTTCAGCGGCTGCGGCTTGGTTTTTGTTCACACTGAGATCTGATTTAGTGGGTGGCAAGATCGTGTGATCTCAGTATTTTTGTAATCAGAATTGTTGGATTTTTGTAGGGTTTTCTGGGTTGCAGAAAGTAATCTCTCCTGTCCTATCCTATTTAGTCAGCTTGTGGCCCCAGCGTTTGCTCAGTCTATTTTCTGCCTATGTTTGTATTTTCATCTTGTCTAACCGCCATTATATGTTTGGGGGCTTCCTATTTTCTTTGGCGATCTGCTCCGGGGAAGATAGCGTTCATCTTTCTGCCTTTAGGTGTAGTTATCTCTCAGGCTGTGACGAGGCGTCTAGGATCAACGTAGGAACGCTCCACGGCTACCTCTAGTTGTGTCATTAGTTTAGGAATCTGCAACCCATGAGTTACCAACATCTCAGGTGTTCGGCTGCCCTGCTGTTGTTCCTGTCCTCCTCAGCTACCGAAACATAACACCGGACACATCTGGACGGAACAGGATGTGAAGACTTTACAAGGTAAGTATACAGTGCCTTGCAAAAATATTCGGCGCCCTGGAACTTTTCAACCTTTTCCCACATTTCACGCTTCAAACATAAAGATACCAAATGTAATTTTTTGGTGAAGAATCAACAACAAGTGGGACACAATTGTGAAGTTGAACGATATTTATTGGTTATTTTAAATTTTTGTGAAAATACAAAAACTGAACAGTGGGGCGTGTAATATTATTCTGCCCCTGTAAGTTAATACTTTGTTGCGCCACCTTTTGCTGCGATTACAGCTGCAGTCTCTTGGGGTACGTCTCTATCAGTTTTGTACATGGAGAGACTGAAATTCTCGCCCATTCTTCCTTGGCAGACAGCTGGAGTTCAGTGAGGTTGGATGGAGGTCGGTTGTGAACAGCAGTTTTCAGCTCTTTCCACAGATTCTCGATTGGATTCAGGTCTGGACTTTGACTTGACCATTCTAACACCTGGATACGTTTATTTATGAACCATTCCATTGTAGATTTTGCTTTATGTTTGGGATCATTGTCTTGTTGGAAGACAAATCTACGTCCCAGTCTCAGGTCTTTTGCAGACTCCAACAGGTTTTCTTCAAGAATGGTCTTGTATTTGGCTCCATCCATCTTCCCATCAATTTTAACCATCTTCCCTGTTCCTGCTGGTGAAAAGCAGGCCCAAACCATGATGCTGCCACCACCATGTTTGACAGTGGGGATGGTGTGTTCAGGGTGATGAGCTGTGTTGCCTTTACGCCAAACATATCGTTTGGCATTGTTGTGAAAAAGTTTGATTTTGGTTTCATCTGACCAGAGCACCTTCTTCCACGTTTGGTGTCTCCCAGGTGGCTTGTTGCAAACTTTAAACAACACTTTTTATGGATATCTTTGAGAAATGGCTTTCTTCTTGCCAGTCTTCCATAAAGGCCAGATTTGTGCAGTGTACAACTGATTGTTGTCCTATGGACAGACTGTCCCACCTCAGCTGTAGATCTCTGCAGTTCATCCAGAGTGATCATGGGCCTCTTGGCTGCCTCTCTGATCAGTCTTCTCCTTGTTTGAGATGAAAGTTTAGAGGGACGGCCGGGTCTTGGTAGATTTGCAGTGGTATGATACTCCTTCCATTTCAATATGATCGCTTGCAGAGTGCTCCTTGGGATGTTTAAAGTTTTGGAAATCATTTTGTATCTAAATCCAGCTTTAAACTTCTCCACAACAGTATCACGGACCTGCCTGTTGTGTTCCTTGGTCTTCATGATGCTCTCTGTGCTTCAAACAGAACCCTGAGACTATCACAGAGCAGGTGCATTTATACGGAGACTTCATTACACACAGGTGGATTATATTTATCATCAGTAGTCATTTAGGACAACATTGGATCATTCAGAGATCCACAATGAACTTCTGGAGTGAGTTTGCTGCACTGAAAGTAAAGGGGCTGAATAATATTGCACGCCCCACTTTTCAGCTTTTGTATTTCCACAAAAATTTAAAATAACCAATAAATTTCGTTCAACTTCACAATTGTGTCCACTTGTTGATTCTTCACCAAAAATTTACATTTGGTATCTTTATGTTTGAAGCGTGAAATGTGGGAAAAGGTTGAAAAGTTCCAGGGGGCCGAATACTTTTGCAAGGCACTGTATATTAGATGGACTGTACTTTATGCGGTTTATGCTGTATCTAAGTTAACCGGATGGATTGTTTAAGTGAAAAATTGTTCCTGTGTGCCTGAATCCGCTGACAAGTGAGTGTTCCCGACACATTCAGTGAGCGCTATCTCACACTATCTATTATCTATATATCTTATCTGTTTTCTGTCTGTCCCTGTGTAAAGTGTAAGAGAAGATTTTCTTTCTTTGTAGTGATAGAAGTCCTGATGGCCGGGAGTCGGTCACCGTGGAGGAGTCTACAAGTGACTATCTGTTGCCAGCGGTGGGCTCTGGCGCAGCAGAGGAGGAAGACCAGGGGCAGGTGGGATACGACGGTTTATCCGCTAGTCTCATCTAATTATCTTAACACTATCACTTCAATTGAAATGAGTTTTTTGACAGGACAAATACACAGTAGCCCCCGAAAAGTGGAGACCTGGGGTGGGAGCTGTGGAGGTGATGGATGGGGTCATCCAGGGTGGGGTAAAGGAGACCATGCCACTTTCTGCTCACAGTCTATGGATGCACTTCTCTCAGAAGAATGTATATGTTCCCTTCCTCTTACACGGTCCGGAAGAGATCGGAGTCTCCTGAGGTGAGTGTCCCTCACTGGGTCTCATCCTCCAGGTCACAGTGTTGGCATAGTCTTTCCTCCCTGGGCTTGTAGCTCTGTCTGTGCCGGCCGACCTCGATGGCCAGACTGTGGGCACTGAGTCTATACCGGCTCAGGATCTGGCGGTCTCTGGGGTCCGAGAGTTTCTCCAGGTATGGCGCCAGTCTGTAGTCTCTCTGTAGACTCCGGTGTAAGGGCATTCTCTGAGAGATAGCACTGTGTGAAAGTATGTGCCCCCTCCTCAGTGCGGTAAAAGTACAGTAGGTACGGAAAGTGTTCAGACCCCTTCACATTTTTCACTCTGTTTCATTGCAGCCATTTGGTAAATTCAGTAAAGTTCATTTTTCCTCATTAATGTGCACTCTGCTCCCCATCTTTACTGAAAAAAACGGAAATGTAGAAATTCTGGCAAATTTATTTAAAAAGAAAAACTGAAATCTCCCATGGTCATAATTATTCAGCCCCTTTGCTCAGTATTGAGTAGAAGCACCTTTTGAGCTAGTACAGCCATGAGTCTTCTTGGGAATGATGCAACAACTTTTTCACCCTGGATTTGGGGATCCTCTGCCATTCTTCCTGGCAATCCTCTCCAGTTCCGTCAGGTTGGATGGTGAACGTTGGTGGACAGTCATTTTCAGGTCTCTCCAGAGATGCTCAGTTGGGTTTAGGTCAGGGCGCTGGCTGGGTCAGTCAGGAATGGTCACAGAGTTGTTCTGAAGCCACTCCTTTGTTATTTTAGCTGTGTGCTTAGGGTCAGTGTCTTGTTGGAAGTTGAACATTCGGCCAAGTCTGAGGTCCAGAGCACTCTGGAAGAGGTTTTCATCCAGGATATCTTTGTACTTGGCCGCATTCATGTTTCCTTCAATTGTAACCAGTCGTCCTGTCCCTGCAGCTGATAAACACCCCCATAGCATGATGCTGCCTCCACCATGTTTCACTGTGGGGATTGTATTGGGCAGGTGATGAGCAGTGCCTGGTTTTCTCCACACATACCGCTTAGAATTATCACCAGAAAGTTCTATCTTCGTCTCATCAGACCAGAGAATCTTATTTCTCATAGTCTGGGGGTCCTTCATGTGTTTAGTAAACTCTATGCGGCTTTCATATGTCTGGCACTGAGGAGAGGCTTCCGTCGGGCCACTCTGCCATAAAGGCCCGACTGGTGGAGGGCTGCAGTGATAGGTGACTTTGTGGAGCTTTCTCCCATCTATTGCATCTGTGGAATGAATGAAGGAGAAGAACCATCTCAAGGAGGATCACAAGGAAATGGACAGCATGTGACATAAATATGAGTGAGCAAAGGGGCTGAATACTTATGACCATGTGATATTTCAGTTTTTCTAAATTTGCAAAAGTTCTACATTTCTGTTTTTTTCAGTAAAGATGGGGAGCAGAGTGTACATTAATGAGAAAAAAAAGAACTTTTTTGAATTTACCAAATGGAGGCAATGAAACAAAGAGTGAAAAATTTAAAGGGGTCTGAATACTTTCCGTACCTGTGAGGAACGGCACAGGGGATACGGTTTATGATCCCACCGCTGCCACCAGATTGTGAGGAACGACACAGGGGATATGGTTTATGATTACACCGCTGCCTCCAATATGTCACGAACTGGGGGTGTTTGGTTGCCCCAGTTACTTTTTCAGGAGAATTTATGATCCCACTTTCCAGTTCTGGTTTTGGAACTTTCAGCTCTCTGACGCCCCCCTAACCCTCAGGTCAGTCAGGGAACTGCACCTAGGATAAGTAGTCGCCAGCCAGGCCGCCTATACCATTCGTTGCCACCAGACCCCTTTTATTGTGCTTAATTAATATTGAGTCAGGGGCCGACCCAAACCGTAGCGTTAATGTAGCCCCAGGAGACTTTAAAGTATGTTATAGAGCAAGAAGAAACGAAGCTAGTAATTTTATATTTTACTTCAAAAAGTAGGCAGTGTTTATAAAAGTATACAAGATATTATAAAGGGAGACAATTACAATATGTACAAAGCAATTACAAATAAGGCCTCTTTCACACATCCGGTGTGCGCCTGACGGCGCCCCGGCATTTAGCCGCAGCGCCGCATCAGAAAACCTGATGCGCCGCTTGCGTTTTTTTTTGCATTGACTTGCATTAGCGCCGGATGGCGCCGCATGTCAATGCATCGTATGCGATTTTGTCCGGATGCGTCGGAAATGTACATTCCGGCGGCCGGACAAAACACAGCATGTAACGTTTTTTTTTTTTGCCGGATTCCCCTGATGTCTCCGGGCATCAGAAACAATCCGGCAAAAAAACGCAAGCGGCGCATCAGGTTTTCTGATGCGGCGCTGCGGCTAAATGCCGGGGGCGACGTCAGGCGCACACCGGATGTGTGAAAGAGGCCTAAAAAGGATGAAAGATGAAAGAACACTTACAGTATCTCAGAGACAATGGTTAGCCATGCAGAGGAGGTGGGGGGAGGGGTTCCCATCGTGATCCCAGTGTCAGTGCTCTGCTATCTCACATGAGAGGATTGGATATGATCTGTTGATGACACTCGGCTCTGGCTCTGCTGTGATCATGATCTATAGACAGAAGGTGTTAGACATATCCCATTCACATTTCTCGGGGGGACATCTGGGAGTGGAAAAAACACAGGAGCGGATCATACAGAGGTTCTATTGGCCGGGTGTCACCATGAAATATTAAACTATTTGTAATGTATGTGATACAGTTCATATAGCGTCTTGTGCTTGGGTGCGATGAAAATACTTGAGACACAGGTTGAAAAAGAAAGTCTTGTATTGCTTCATACAAATTGGCAAAAATAAACATACAGGTTGCAAACACAGAAGCAGGAGACACAGCAGGCCAGAGTAATCTAAGCTCAGCAATAACTCTCCACAACAGATTCAGATCTTCTTCTATGTTACCGCAAGTCCATGCAACCGTGAGGCTTTCAAGAGCAGAGTTCAGAGTCCACAAGAGCTCCAGAGTTTCTCAGTAGAAATGGCTGGAGTACAAAGTCCAAGGCTTCAGGAGTCAGAACACAGGTTCACTGCAGGCCAGATTCTGAAGCACTGATTGCTCAGGTGTGGCTGTTTAAGAAGCAAACGGAGAGAATCAGGGCGGGAACATGCAAGCTGGAAAACTCCATTTTAACTGAGGGCAAGATAGCTGCAGCAAAACAGAAAGCAAAATGGCCGACGAACAAACTGAGTTTCAGAAACAGATATACAGAACCTTACACTATTGCAGGTCCTGCCCTATATGTCAGTTAACCACCTCCACCTCTCACTTTCAGAATCTCCTCGTGCTATTGCCCATTATTGAAGTGCCGTTCAAGAGAATTGCTATGGACTTGGTTGGTCCCCTGGTTAAATCTGCTCATGGGCATCAATACATATTGGTCATTCTGGACTATGCCACGTGCTATCCTGAAGCAATTCCCCTTAGAAACTCCTCCGCAAAGAGTATAGCCCGCGAATTGGTCCATGTTTTTTCCTGGACAGGTCTACCAAAGGAGATCCTGACCGACCAGGGAACACTTTTTATGAGTAAAGTGATGAGGGAGTTATGCAAGGTCCTGGAAATCTGCCAGTTGAGGACTTCAGTGTACCATCCTTAGACAGATGGCCTTGTCGAAAGGTTTAATAAAACGCTGAAGAGCATGCTGAGGAAAGCCATAGAAAAGGACAGTAGAGACTGGGACTGTCTCTTACCGTATCTGTTGTTCTTCATCCGTGAGGTTCCACAGGCCTCTACCTGGTTCTCGCCATTCAAGCTTCAGTATGGCCAACATCCACGAGGTCTCCTGGATACAGGGCTGCTACTAAGAAACTGGCAACATTTTTGGGGCCCCCTTGAAACTCCACCCAGGCTCCATCCTAGCCCTGCCTCCACCCCTCGAACTGTACACAGTCCCACAACCCTCTCTTTGAAAAACTCCACTTCTGCACCATGTGCTCCCCATCACACATTAACAGTTCCCATAACCAGATCACATACATAGCCAGCAGCTTTTGTTTTGGCCAAAACATTTTTTAATCCGCCACAACAACAAGGTAAATTCTTCTGGCAGGGCCCTACTCTACTGTAAACTTATTAAACATTTGTTAAAATATCCAATACAATTTTACATATATTTTTATTTATTTTTCAAATTTTAAAATGACCAATATTATCACATGAAAGGAATAAATACCACCACACCATGACCAGATCACATATTACCACCACAGTGACCGAATAATACCACATACAGGGAATAAATATCACCACACCATGACCAGACAACATATAACAACCACATAGTGACTAATAACACAACATGCAAGGAACAAGTACCACCACGCCATGAGCGGACCACATATTACCACCACATAATGACCAAATACCACAATACTGATCATTAATAAAAAAAACACAATACTAATTCCATTATACACAGGAGATCTGTACTTAGTATACAGTGTCCGTGTACAGAAAAAAACACTGATCGCCAGTGACATTATACACAGGAGCTCTGTATATAGTGTCAGTGTACAGGTAATTGTTATGTTAGGTAGCTGAGGAGGACAGGACCAACAGCAGGGCAGCAGAACACCTGAGATGATGGTAACTGATGGGTTGCAGATTCCTAAACTAACCACACAACTAGAGGTAGTCGTGGAGCGTTCCTTTGATCCTAGATGCCTTGTCACAGCCTGAGAGATAACTACACCTAAAGGCAGAAAGGTGAAAGCTATCTGCCCCGGAGCAGATCCCCAAAGAAAATAGGAAGCCCCCAAACATGTAATGGCGGTTAAACAAGAAGAAAGCACGAACACAGACAGAAAATAGAATGAGCAAACGCTGGGGCCACAAGCTGACTAAATAGGATAGGACAGGAGAGATTACTTTCTGCAACCCAGAAAACTCTAAAAAATCCAACAATTCTGATTACAAAAATACTGAGATCACACGATCTCGCCACCCACTAAATCAGATCTCAGTGTGAACAAAACCAAGCCGCAGCCGCTGAAAAAACAGGAAAAAGCAAAAGAGCAAATAACAGTGGCTGCAGATAAACTGAGAGGAGCACAAGCCCCCGGAGGTGACCTGGCTGACCTCCACAGAAGTGCAGGGAACTATGCAAAAAGCAAGCACAAAAATAAAAGCAGAAAATATCTTATCTGATAGCAGAAGATGCAGGCAAGACTCAGCAAACTTCCAAATGAACCAGGAACCACAATTGAGACAAGAACAATTGATCACCGGCAACCATCATGGGAGGGAACCTCCCTTATATCAGACCAGTCAGAGATCCCAGATTACCACTCCTCGCTGAAAGGTTCAGTACTGTCTGTAACCACCAGAGGGAGCCTCTGCTCAGAAACCATCTCTAGCACATTCATAACAGTGCTGCAGAGAAGCTCAGTGTTAATTGCACAAACCAAGGGGGGTGGGGCTGCATGTCATTCAAAAACTGAGGAGCTGCAGCCGATAGATCTGTATGTGTAATCGAAACCAAGGAAAAGGATTCATATTTTCCTGACATAATGCACCCCCATACTATAACGCTCCCCATAGTGGTGTAATGCTGCCCCGTAGAAGTATAATACACTCCAATATCCCATAATTTAATGCTCTCCAGTTGAGTATAATGCATCCCTATAGGGTATAATGCTCCCTCAGCCATAGGGTTACAATGCTCCCCTATAGGGGTATAATGCTCCTTCATAGGAGTATAATGCACCCCCATAGGGGTATAATGCACCCCCATAGGAGTATAATGCTCCCTCATAGGGGTTTAATGCACTCCCATAGTATAATGTTCCCCCCATAGGGGTATAATGCACCTCCATCGGAGTATAATGCTCCTTCATAGGGGTATAATGCACCTCCATACCGCGGCTTCACAAAAAAATAAAAAAGGTTTTCTTTACCTGGCCGAGCTCCAGTAATGTCCTCGGTTATTTACATCTGAGGCGCAATGATGTCATACGCCGGCGACGTACCCGCTGTCGTTAGCTGCCGGCCTGTGATTGGCTGGTGACTGTTAAGGCCTCTTTCACACATCCGGTGTGCGCCTGACGGCGCCCCCGGCATTTTGCCGAAGCGCCGCATCACAAAACCTGATGCGCCGCTTGCGGTTTTTTTTGGCATTGACTTGCATTAGCGCCGGATGGCGCCTTATGTCAGTGCATTGTATACGGTTTTGTCCGGATGCGGCAGAATTGTACATTCCGGCGGCCGGACAAAACGCAGCATGTAACGTTTTTTGTTTTTGCCGGATGGTTTCTGTTGTCTCCGGGCATCAAAAACCATCCGGCAAAAAAACGCAGGCGGCGCATGCGGCTCATCCGGTTTTGTGATGCGGCGCTGCGGCAAAATGCCGGGGGCGCCGTCAGGCGCATACCGGATGTGTGAAAGAGGCCTAAGTGTTGCCGTGTGGGAATCTCACACACGACAACAAATTTTAACTGCCCGTGCGTCTGATGACGCACGGGCAGTTACTGAGCCCACAGATTTCTTCCGTTGGGGCCCAATGAGCAGAGGACAGGGGGCCCGCTGCGGGCCCCTTCTGATCATCGGGCCCTATATGCCAGTAAGGGCAATAATGCTCTGATGGCGACCCTGCCCACTGTAGTAATTCACAGACAAAGCTGATCATAGCTGATCATAGATTAGGCGAATGGTGAGAAAGTAGTACCCTGAATAAGAAAGATCTTTGGGAGGAGCTGTTGCTAAAATAAGCAGGACAGCTCAGGTCAACTGCATAAAATATGCATGACAGGTACTGCTGGCCATGGACAGAGAAATAACTAGATGCAGGGATACAAGTAACCTGGAAAAATACTCCTGAAGGTAGTGTGGGTGCAGGTGTAACGATAAGGTGAAAATATCATGTATGACTTTTCCGGAACATTCCAGAATCTTCCATCTTCTACACTCTCTAGAAGGATCCCTAGCAGCACAGAGCCAAGCGACACCCTTCCTTCCCCCTTCAGCCTGCCAATTTCTGCTCACTCACAGACTGCAGCCACTCACCCCCCTTGTTCCTCCTTCCCAGCCTGCACACACAGTGTAACCTGAGATGCCAGTGCTGGATTTTCCCTCCTCACTGCGGGGATCCGCTTTGTGTCCAACATGTGCTTTTTCTCTCATAGACAATAATGGGAATTCATTCATTCGGACGTAATGCTATGTGAGATTGTGATAGAAAAATAAAAACTACATGTCCAAGACTTTTCTCGACGGGGCTATTTAGCCTGTGTTTTTCCCGGTTCCAGCCCCAACAGAATCTGAGAAACGGATTTCTCTTAAACGGTGTGAGCTAACTACGCTATGTTTGGTTGGGGATGAATGCCAGCGACAAGCTGGAAAAGATGGTGCTATGTGCGTTTCTATATGAGGTACCCTCTGCAAGTTATGATCGTTGTAAGTTTTCAGAACCAAATCTGCAGCTATGAGCTAGGGGAGGGGGCCAGTAAACCAGCCCCTTTAATGCGGTCACAAGCCCAGATGTATAAGTCTGCAACTGAGTCCCCCTGGTCATTCTTGCCTGGGATGCCATGTCAGACGGATCTCAAATGAACTACGACGTGTGGCTCCTCCCCCAGCCTGGTTTGCCGGAATGTTCTAAGTACCATGTGAGTGTTTCTTCTTTAATCCTGTTTTATTTTAATTGCTTGTACATATTTTTGTCTCCCTTTGTAAAACCTTTTTAAATCTTTTGTAAACACTGCCTATCTTTTGGAGTAAAACTATAAAATTACTAGTTCGTCTCTATGCTCTATAACGAATTTGCACGTCCCTGAAGTATACTACGCTACTAAATTGGGGTGGCCTCTGCCCCACATTCTAGACCCAGAGGCTGGTGGCAGCGTGTGTGTGCGGGGCAGTGGGTATAGCTGGCAGTGACGGAGCGGGTTTTATAAGTGTATTGCCTGGCTGCGGCTAGGAGTAGTTTTAATCCCCTCACTGCAGCGTGCCCAATAGCCAGTACACGTCTAAGTGGCCCGTCCGGCGACTTAAGTATCCTAGGTGCAGTTCCCTGACTGACCTGAGGGTAAGGGGGCGCCGGAGAGCTGCAAGTTCCTAAGCGGAACTGGAAAGTGGGATAAATATAAATCCGTGTGTCGTTATTCATCACAGCAGGTCAAAAACTTGCACAAGCCATGTGAGCGGTATGGGAGCTGGGTCTGCCTGAAGCCAGGAGGATATGTCATAGACAGAGGGGTGAGACAAAAGAATAGTCAGGTCACAGTCCAGGGATCAGAATCCAGGAGGATAAGTCATAGACAGAGGGATGAGACAAAAGAATAGTCAGGTCACTGTCTAGGGATCAGAAGCCAAGAGCTACACCATAGACAGAGGGATGAGACAAAACAATAGTCAGATCACGGTACAGCTTTCAGAAGCCAGGAGGGTACCTCAGACAGAGGGATGAGACAAAAGAGTAGTCAGTTCACAGTACAGGGGTCAAGAGCCAGGAGGACACGACATAGACAGACTTGTGGGACAAAACAATAGTCAGTTCACAGTACAGGATTTAGAAGCCAGGAGTGTACGTCACAGACAGAGGGATGAGACAAAAGAATAGTCAGGTAACTGTTCAGGGGTCAAAAGCCAGGAGGGTACGTCATTGACAGGGGGGTGAGACAAAAGAATAGTCAGGTCACAGTACAGGTTTCAGAAGCCAGGAGAGTACTTTATAGACAGAGGGCTGAGACAAAAGAATAGTCAGGTCACAGTCCAGGGGTCAGAAGACAGGAGGGTACGTCATAGACAGAGGGATGAGACAAAACAATAGTTAGGTCACAGTCCAGGGGTCAAAACTCAGGAGTGTACGTCATAGACAGAGGGGTGAGACAAAAGAATAGTTCGGTCACGGTACAAAGTTCAGAAGCCAGGAGGGTACGTCATAGACAGACGGATGAGACAAAACAATAGTCAGGTCACTGTCTAGGGGTCAAAACTCAGGAGGTACACCATAGACAGAGGGGTGAGACAAAAGAATAGTCAGGTGTTATGAATGTGCTAGAGATGGTTTCTGAGCAGAGGCTCCCTCTGGTGGTTACAGACAGTACTGGACCTTTCAGCGAGGAATGGCAATCTGGGATCACGGACTGGTCTGATATAAGGGAGGTTCCCTCCCATGATGGTTGCCAGTTATCAATTGTTCTTGTCTCAATTGTGGTTCCTGGTTCATTTGGAAGTTTGCTGAGTCTTGCCTGCATCTTCTGCTATCAGATAAGATATTTTCTGCTTTTATTTTTGTGCTTGCTTTTTGCATAGTTCCCTGCACTTCTGTGGAGGTCAGCCAGGTCCCCTCCGGGGGCTTGTGCTCCTCACAGTTTATCTGGAGCCACTGTTGTTTGTTCATTTGCTTTTTCCTGTTTTTTCAGTGGCTGCGGCTTAGTTTTGTTACACCAGAGATCTGATTAGGTGGTAGAGAGCGTGTGATCTCAGGTGTTTTTGCAATCAGAAGAGTTTGTATTTTTAAGGGGTTTTTTTGTTTGCAGTGAGTATCCTTTCCTGTACTTTTCTGTCTAGACAGATTGGGCCCAAGCGTGTGCTCATTCTATTTTCTGTCTGTGTCCGTGCTTCTTCTTGTCTAACCGCAATTACATGTTTGGGGGCTTCCTATTTTCTTTGGGGATCTGCTCCGGGGCAGATAGCTTTCATCTTTCTGCCTTTAGGTGTAGTTATCTCTCAGGCTGTGACGAGGCATCTAGGATCAACGTAGGAACGCTCCACGGCTACCTTTAGTTGTGTGGTTAGTTCAGGTTACTGCAATCCAATAGGTTCCAGCATCTATGGTGTATTGCCGTTTTTGCTTATTCTCCCCAGCTACCAAAACATAACAATATCACCGGCCCAAACTGAAAATTATATGGTACTCACAGAAGGGAAAAATAGTGTAAAAAAAAAAAAAGTTGTCAGAGTTGTCAGAGATTTTTTTTTCCCTGTTTGTTGCATTTTTTTCCCTCTTTTTCTCTGGGTGCTGAGGAGGATTTTTTTTCTCTCAATGGAGCTTGCACAGTTGTCTGGCCGTGTGGATCAGCTTGCCACTGAGGTTCGGAGTATTGCTACCTATCTTGCTGGGTTGCCGGTTGTGGAACCTAAGATTCCCATGCCAGATTTGTTTTTGGGGGATCGGGCTAAATTTCTGAATTTCAAAAATAAGTGTAAGTTGTTTTTTGCCTTAAAGCCTAAGTCCTCAGGGAACGCAGCACAGCAGGTTCAAATTGTCATCTCTCTCCTGCGCGGCGACCCTCAGGATTGGGCTTTTTCCCTGACACCTGGGGATCCTGTTTTGAATGATGTTGATGTATTTTTTCTGGCTCTGGGGTTATTGTACGATGAACCTAATGTCACTGATCAAGCTGAAAAAACCTTGTTGGCATTAAATCAGGGTCTTGAAGACGCTGAATTGTACTGTCAGAAATTCCGAAAGTGGGCAGTCCTGACCAAATGGAATGATGATGCTTTGGCAGCCCTTTTTCGGAAGGGGCTGTCAGAGAATGTAAAGGATGTTATGGTGGGATTCCCTGCTCCCTCTGGTCTCAATGATTATATGTCATTGGCTATTCAAATTGACAGACGTTTGCGTGAGCGCAGAGGTATGCGTGGAATAGTGTTGCCTTGTGAACTAGCTTCTGAACCCATGCAGTGTGATAGAGTGACTTCTGGGGCACAGCGTCATGAGTTTCGAAAGCGCAATGGGTTATGTTTCTACTGTGGTGACGCCTCTCATGCTATTTCAGTCTGCCCTAAGCGGGGAAGACGTTTTGCACGCTCAGTTGAATTGGGTAGTGTTCAGACTGAATTTCTGTTGACTGTTACCCTGATTTGCTCCCTGTCCACATTTTCTGCTCAGGCTTTTGTTGATTCAGGAGCAGCTATTAACCTGATGGATTTTGACTTTGCCAAACGTTGTGGGTTTTCCATGATACCCCTGCGGAAGTCTATTCCCTACTGGGCATTGATTCTACCCCTTTGGCGGTGAATAAACCCCAGTTTTCTACTCAGGTGATAATGAGGGTTGAACCAGATCATCAGGAGAGTTGCAAATTTCTGGTGCTGTATAATCTGCATGACATTATTGTACTAGGTTTCCTTGGTTACAGTCTCATAATCCTGTTTTGAATTGGAAATCTGTGTCTGTGACCAGTTGGGGCTGCCAATGTGTTAATGCCGACACTCCTGTTTTTTCTGCCTCTCCCCAGGCTCAGGATGTTCCTGACTTTTTGACTGATTTTTCGGATGTATTTAGTGAAAGTAAATCTGCATCCTTGCCCCCTCATAGGATCTATGATGGCGCTATTGAATTAGTGCCTGGTGGTAAATTTCCTAAAGGTCGCCTTTTTAACTTGTCTGTACCTGAACACGATGCTATGCGATCTTATATCAAGGAGTCATTGGAGAAGGGTCATATCAGACCAACCTCTTCACCCTTGGGTGCCGTTTTTTTCTTTGTGGCCAAAAAGGATGGTTCATTGAGGCCGTGCATTGATTATCGTCTCTTGAATAAGATCACTGTGAAGTATCAATATCCGTTACCCTTGATTTCTGACCTGTTTTCCAGGGTGAAAAGTGCTAGTTGGTTTACCAAGCTTGACCTCAGGGGGCGTATAACCTTATTCGCATTAAGCACGGGGATGAATGGAAGACGGCGTTTAATACCCAAGAGGGGCAATTTGAGTACCTAGTGATGCCCTTTGGGCTCAATAATGCTCCTTCCGTCTTCCAATCCTTCATGAATGATATTTTCAGGGATTTTGTGGATACATTTCTGATTGTTTATTTGGATGATATCTTGATTTTTTCCAATGACTGGGACTCTCATGTGAAACATGTTCGGACTGTGTTCTAGATTTTGAGAGAGAATGCACTGTATGTGAAGGGATCAAAGTGTCTTTTTGGCGTACAGAAGGTCTCATTTCTGGGATTCATTTTGTCTCCGTCTGTTATTGAAATGGACCCGGTCAAGGTTCAAGCCATCTGTGATTGGGTCCAACTTACTTCATTAAAGGCTCTTCAGAGATTTTTGGGTTTTGCCAATTTTTATCGTAAATTTATTGGTTATTTCTCCGGTATTGTTAAACCATTGACTGATTTGACCAAAAAGGGTTCTGATGTGGTGAATTGGCCTCCTGAGGCAGTCTCTGCGTTTCAGGAACTTAAGCAGAGATTCACTTCTGCTCCTGTTCTACGGCAGCCTGATGTTTCTCTACCGTTTCAGGTGGAGGTTGATGCCTCTGAAATTGGGGCAGGTGCCGTTTTGTCCCAAAGAGCCAGAGACCTCTAAGAGTAACCCTTGTGCCTTTTTCTCTCGAAAATTTTCTCCAACTGAACGTAATTATGACGTGGGTAATCGGGAGTTATTGGCCATGAAGTGGGCCTTTGAAGAGTGGAGACATTGGCTGGAGGGAGCTAAACATCAGGTGGTGGTCCTCACGGACCATAAGAATCTGGTTTATCTCGAATCAGCCAAGCGACTTAATCCTAGACAGGCCAGGTGGGCCTTGTTTTTCACACGTTTTAATTTTGTGGTTTCTTTTCTTCCTGGCACTAAGAATGTTAAGGCGGATGCCCTCTCGAGGAGTTTCTTTGCGGACTCTCCTGAGTTATCTGATCCTACTGTTATTTTGAAAGAGGGTGTAGTTCTTTCTGCCATCTCGCCCAATTTGAGACTGGCTCTGGAAGGGTGTCAGGAGGATAAACTTGAGCGCTGCCCTATTGGGAAATTGTTTGTCCCAGACCAGTGGAAGAAGAGTGTGATGTCTGAGATTCATTGTTCCGCGTTGGCTGGTCATCCCGGGATTTTTGGTACCAGAGACTTGGTGAGTCTGTCCTTTTGGTGGCCTACTTTGTCTCGTGACGTCAGGGAATTTGTGCAGTCCTGTGGGACTTGCTCTCGCTCCAAGTCTTGCTCTCGCTCTAGTGGTTTGTTAATGCCATTACCTGTGCCAAGAGTCCATGGACCCATATCTCTATGGATTTTATTTCCGACCGCCCTGTTTCTCTAAGAATGACCGTTATCTGGGTAATCTGTGATAGGTTTTCCAAGAAGATACATCTTGTGCCATTACCTAAGTTGCCTTCCTCCTCCCAATTTGTGCCTTTGTTCCTTCAGCACGTGGTTCGGTTACATGTCATTCCGGAGAACATTGTGTCTGACAGAGGAGTCCAGTTTGTTTCCAGATTTTGGAGGACATTTTGTTCTAAACTTGGTGTTCAATTCTCTTTCTCCTCTGCTTTCCATCCTCAGACCAATGGACAAACCGAGAGAACAAACCAGACCTTGGAGACTTATTTGAGATGTTTTGTGTCTGCTGATCAAGATGACTGGGTCTCTTTTTTGCCTTTGGCTGAGTTTGCTCTTAATAATAGGGCTAGCTCTGCCACCTTGATGTCTCCATTTTTCTGCAATTTTGGGTTTCACCCTCGATTTTCTTCGGGTCAGACGGAGGCTTCTGTCTGCCCAGGTGTTGACTCTGTTGTGGAGCGAATGCAGCAGATTTGGGACCAGGTAGTGGAGAGGTTGTCTCTCTCTCAGCAGAAGGCCCAACGGTTTGCCAACTGGCATAGGACTGATGGTCCTCGGTTTAAAGTGGGGGACTTGGTTTGGTTGTCCTCAAGAAATATCCCTATGAGGGTTGCATCTTCAAAGTTTAAGCCTAGGTTCATTGGACCTTATAAAATCATGGAGATTCTTAATTCTGTTTCCTTCTGTTTGCTTCTTCCAGGGACATTTAAGATCCATAACGTGTTCCACAAGTCCTTATTGAAGAGGTTTGTCGAGCCAGTGGTTCTTATGGCTGTGCCTCCTGACCCTGTTTTGGTTGAAGGCAATCTGGAATATGTGGTTGAGAAAATATTGGATTCTCCCTTTTCTAGACAGAAACTCCAGTATTTGGTTAAGTGGAGAGGTTATAGTCGGGAGGACAATTCTTGGGTGTTAGCTTCGGACATCCTTGCTAGGAGACTAATCCGTGCCTATTACCGAGCTCATCCTGATCGGCCTGGTTGCACAAGTGAGGGTTCGGTGACCCCTCCTCAAGGGGGGTACTGTTATGAATGTGCTAGAGATGGTTTCTGAGCAGAGGCTCCCTCTGGTGGTTACAGACAGTACTGAACCTTTCAGCGAGGAATGGCAATCTGGGATCACAGACTGGTCTGATATAAGGGAGGTTCCCTCCCATGATGGTTGCCGGTTATCAATTGTTCTTGTCTCAATTGTGGTTCCTGGTTCATTTGGAGGTTTGCTGAGTCTTGCCTGCATCTTCTGCTATCAGATAAGATATTTTTTGCTTTTATTTTTGTGCTTGATTTTTGCATTGTTCCCTGCACTTTTGTGGAGGTCAGCCAGGTCCCCTCCGGGGGCTTGTGCTCCTCACAGTTTATCTGGAGCCACTGTTGTTTGTTCATTTATTTTTTCCTGTTTTTTCAGTGGCTGCGGCTTAGTTTTGTTACACCAGAGATCTGATTAGGTGGTAGAGATCGTGTGATCTCAGGTGTTTTTGCAATCAGAAGAGTTGGTATTTTTTAGGGTTTTGTTTGGATTGCAGTGAGTATCCTTTCCTGTACTTTTCTGTCTAGACAGATTGGGCTCCAGCGTTTGCTTATTCTATTTTCTGTCTGTGTCTGTGCTTCTTCTTGTCTAACCGCCATTACATGTTTGGGGGCTTCCTATTTTCTTTGGGGATCTGCTCCGGGGCAGATAGCTTTCATCTTTCTGCCTTTAGGTGTATTTATCTCTCAGGCTGTGACGAGGCGTCTAGGATCAACGTAGGAACGCTCCACGGCTACCTCTAGTTGTGTGGTTAGTTCAGGTTACTGCAATCCAATAGATTCCAGCCTCTCTGGTGTATTGCCGTTTTTGCTTATTCTCCTCAGCTACCAAAACATAACAGTCAGGTCACTGTCCAGGGGTCGGAATACCAGGAGTGTATGTCATAGACAGAGGGATGAGACAAAACAATAGTCAGGTCACGATACAGCGTTCAGAAGCCAGGAGGGTACCTCAGACAGAGGGATGAGATAAAAGAATAGTCAGGTCATAGTCCAGGGGTCAAGATCCGGGATGATACGTCATAGACAGACGTGTGGGACAAAACAATAGTCAGTTCACAGTACAGGGTTTAGAAGCCAGGAGTGTACATCATAGACTAAGGGCTGAGACAAAAGAGTAGTCAGGTCACAGTCCTGCGGTCAGAAGCCAGGAAAATATGTCATAGACGGAGGGGTGAGACAAAAGAATAGTTAGGTCACTGTCTATGGTTCAAAAGCCAGTAGTGTATGTCATAGACAGAGGGATGAGACAAAAGAATAGTCAGGTCACAGTCCAGGGGTCAGAAAACAGGAGGGTACGTCATAGACAGAGGGATGAGACAAAACGATAGGTTACAGTCCAGGGGTCAAAACTCAGGACTGTACATCATAGACAGAGGGGTGAGACAAAAGAATAGTCAGGTCGCGGTACAGAATTCAGAAGCCAGGAGGGTACCTCAGACAGAGGGATGAGACAAAACAATAGTCAGGTTACAGGCTAGGGGTCAAAAGCCAGGAGTGTACATCATAGATACAGGGATGAGACAAAAGTATATGGCTCCGGTACAGGGTTCAGAAGCCAGGAGTGTACATCATAGACAGAGGGATGAGACAAAAGAATAGGCAGGTCACGGTCCACAGGTTGAAATACCAGGAGTGTAAGTCATCGACAGAGAGATGAGACGAAAGAATAGTCAGGTCACATTCCAGGGGTCGAAATACCAGAAAGACAGTGGATCATGCAAAGGGTCAAAGCAAATGAATGGTCAGAGCGCTGTCCTACGTTAGGCAGCAGAAGATCAGAGCACAGGGAAACAAGGAAAACATACATGCAAGAAGCTACAATTGCCTCTGGTCTGGGGCAGAGAGCTGGCTAAATAGCCAGGTAATTATCCGAATAAGAGACACATGGATGAAGCTCAGGCAGCACCTTAAGCTCGATTGGAGGTCTAAACTGTAATTCAAGACAGTGACAGCTCAGCATGCCCCTGTCCTAGATTGGACGGCAGACAGTAATTCACTGCATCCAGACACACTGAAATGTGGAATCGTGACAGTTGTTGCTTTTCTTGCTGTTTGTGCCAATGTGGTCCCATAGTTCCTAGAATGAGTTGTCTTTGAATTGATGGAGATGTGACTTTGCTTTTTCCTCCTGAGCAAATGGTTTTGTATTGCCTTTGTATGGTGTCGTAGGCTATTACTTCATATTTAGCTACTTATCTATCTTCCTTATATATTACTGTTCCATAGGATGACATGTGGGGAGAGACCACCACGGCAGTGACTTCTGAGCGGAGCGCGTCCCTGCAGGAGCTGGTCCCTAGAGGAGGACCCATGGAGTCCAATAGACGTGATGCTCGGATTATGCTGAGATTCTACATGTTCTGTATCTTGCTGGCCTTTACAGTCCTCACACCACCATTGTTCATCATGCTGCCCCAGGTGCTGTGGGGGTCCAGGTTGGAGCCCTGTGGAGCAATCTGTGAGGGACTTTACATCTCAGTTGCCTTTAAGCTGCTTATTCTCATCCTGGGCTCTTGGGCGCTTTTCTTTCGGAGCCCACGGTACGTTTTGCCACGTCTGGTGGAGTTCCGTGCACTACTTATTCTGCTGCTCAGTCTTCTCCTGCTCTCCTATTGGCTGTTCTATGCAGTACGAATTTTAGGTCAACCAGAACGGAACCTTCTGAGCGTGGTCCAGTACACGGTGTCACTGGTGGACACCTTGATCTTCATTCATTACCTGGCCATGGTCCTGCTGGAGATCAGACAGCTGCAGCCGAGCTACTTCCTCACGGTGGTGCGGAGCAGTGATGGGGAGGCCCACTGCTATACCATTGGGAGAGTCAGGTGAGCCAAAAGTATGTGACCCCCCCTTCCAGCATACTGACATCAGCCAACCCATGTCTGCACCATTAGACATAATATCATGTTCAGCTGCTATGAACACCTCCACCTTCCACAAGATATTGGGGCGCCTGTGGTAGATTGTTAGGTCAGGACAGTATGGCCACAGTCACTGTCCTAAATCCTCACAGTCACCTGATGAAACGTACTGTATGTAGAAGTACATACCCACTGGTCGTATATCCGAAGTATATCGTACATATTAGTATACGCTATAAACCACATTTTTAAATAGTAGCAGATTTGCATGTTAAAAACATGTATCTTAACTAGGCCACTCCATTCTACAATTACAAAAACAGGAGGAAAAGGAGTCCAGAAAAGCCAACTAAAATTACCACAGATGAGTATAGATGTGATAGTGATGAGTAGGAGATGTGGGGTGGAACAGAACTGAGTAGTAGATGATGAGTAAGGTGATAGAGATGAAGTGGAGATGTAGAGTGCCACAGCACTGTGGAGAGGGCATGTAGGGTGATAGACAGAGAAAAGAAGGAGATATAGGTTGGTTCAGCATTGTGGAGAGGACGAGTAGGTGGTAGACAGAGATGCAGAGGAGATGTAGGGTGGAGGAGCAATGTGGAGAAGACGGGTAGGTGGTAGACAGAGATTAGGAGGAGATGTAGGGTGGATCAGCACTGTGGAGAGGACTGGTAGATGGTAGACAAAGATGAAGAGGAGATGTAGGGTTGAGGAGCACTGTGGAGAAGATGGGTAGGTGGTAGACAGATGAGAAGTAGAGATGTAGCATGGTGCAGCACTGTGGAGAAGACGGGTAGGGTGGTAGACAGATGAGGAGGAGATGTAGAGTGGTGCAGCACTGTATAGAGGATGGGTAGGTGGTAGACAGATGAGGAGGAGCTGTAGGACGATGCAGCACTGTGGAGAGGACGAGTAGGTGATAGATAGAGATGTCGAGTAGATGTATTGAGGAGGAGCACTGTAGAGAAGACAGGTAGGGTGGTAGACAGAGATGAGCAGGAGATGTAGAGCGGTGCAGCGGTTTTCCCCCATTGACTTCCACTGAGGCACTCAAATCCGCAACAAGTCCGCAGGTGTAAAAATGTTTGCGGATTTGATGCGGATTTGGTAAAAAAAATGCTGCGAATATGAAAAAAATAAATTATTTGAGAAGGAGGAAGAGTGTGTGGGCGGAGAATCAAGTTTTGAGCCTATCTTGGTAGAATGACATCAACAATGGAGGTTGGGCTTGAAAATTACATTTTTATTTTTATTTTACAGTCATGTATCTTTAATGTGTTAACAAATCCGCAGACACAGCCACATCCAAATCTGCATGTCAATCCGCATCAAAACCACATGAAATCCGCGCAGAATTTCCACTGTGTTTTCTGCCAAGAGACGCAGAATCCTCGCAGAAAAATCCGCAAGCCAATCCACAACGTGCGCACATAGCCTTACTAATTTAGAGTTCCCCTTATGAAGCTATAACAGCATGTCCCTCCCCAGGCCTGTGTCCCTGGACTGCAATGTAATCAGCCCTGAGTCAACAACCAGTGGGGGAGCCTGTCTTTTGTTCTCCTCAGCATAGGACTTATCTAATACAAGCTTGTAGCTTCTGGAAACTTCTTAAGTTAGCCACATAGTCAAAAGTAGATGGGAGCCCTTCCTCATGGAGGGGTGGATCCCAGGACACAGAACAATAGACACATGTTTGGCCCAGGCAGTTGGGTGTTGACGGGCCAGGAACTAGGACCTTATGCTCAGGCGAGATCCTAGTGCCCGTGTGTGGAGAGTTAAAAGCTGCCACGTGGAATGATGTTATGTCCCTCATCTGTTGGATCCATTGAACTCATCCCAGGATTATTTTGTCTTTTCCCTGGCGTCGGATTACCGGGTGGCGCCCCCGGCACTGTTTCCCTCTTGGTATGGACTCATTGTGTACTCTTAAGCTATTGATATCTTATGTTATGTGCTCCCTGTCTCAATAAATCCAGTTGGATTGATCTTCGGCCTGGTGTCCCTTCCTGCTTTGTAGTACACAAGTCACAAACTGATAGCAGCGGCGGGATCAGAGCAGAAGGAATGCAGGACAGCAACCCATTGACATCTGGAACCAGAACCTCAGGATACAGGAACTGGACTGTGGGGAGCCTACAAACAAAGGCCTGTGAATTAGGAGTCGGCTACAGGGAGCTACTGTCGGAGACAGGGCTGTCCAAGGAGCAACTGATTGAGGCTCTGGAAGAAGCTTGCCTGCAAGATGGCACAGAGGAAAGACGGGAGCTAGAGGTATATACCCAAACAAGTCAGTGGGTTGTGTGGTATGAGGAGGAGATGGCATTGGTTGGGGATGAGGCCACCATAGAGGATAAGAGGGAGGCCATTCGCACAGCTAAGGAGAGGCAGCGCATGGTGGAAGCAGCTGGAAGCCCCAGACAGACTGTAACCCCAGCATCCACCATGAGAGAGTTCCCCAGAGTGTCCAGCAAGGACTTCAAACCGTTTAATGAGGCTGCAGGCGACATTGAGGGCTTCTTCCAGGACTTTGAACATCAATGTCGATTAATGGAAGTCCTGGAAAGGGAGCGAGTCAGACATCTGGTGGGGCAATTAGACAGTGGAGCTGCCGAAGCCTATAGAGCTATGGACCCTCGGTGGAACTACGATTATGGGAATATTAAAGAGACCATCTTGGAACATTATGCTGTAACTCCAGACACTTACAGAGTGCAGTTCTGCTCCTTAGCCTGTGAGGGGGAAGTGTCTTTCAAGATATATGCCCACAGGCTCAAACAAGTATGTCACCGCTGGCTGGAGGGAGAGAGGGTCTTAACTTGGGATACTTTCCTCCAGGTCATCCTAAAAAAGCAGTTCTACGCCAAATGCCCCATTGAGATCTGGGAATGGGTGCGTGAGAGGAAACCAGCGACAGTGGAGCAAGCTGCTGCTTTAGCTGATGAGGTTCTCACCATCAAGCCTCAGTGGAAAAATTTACTGGTGGATGGAGTAAAAACTACTAGCACCCCACCACCAGTGGTGCCTGGTCCTTCAATCCCCAAAGTTTGCAGTCCCACTAGACAAACACCTCAAGGTGATACCCATGTGCATCACCTTCCAAAAAGTCCTGCCTCCTCTTCTGAAATGCAACAAAGAGAGAAAATAATAGAGAGCAGGTGTTATGGTTGTGGGCTTCCCGGGCATCTGCAGGCCACATGCCCAGCTATCCAGTGGAGAAATCGGTCTCAACCCCAACAACCACCTCATGCACATTCACATGGATATCAGCCTCCAGGTTCCCTTACCTCCATTCCCAGAGTACAAATGGGAAGGAGTGCGATACAGCACAGATGTTACCGATGTAGGTAGCCTGGGCATCTGCAAGACTCCTGCCCTCAGGGCCAATTGAGGAATGACCCTGCACAAATTGGCCTATCAATTATTTACGGCCAAATACAATGTAGGAAGAGGTGCCACCCTTCCAAATTGACTTGCCTAATGGCTCAGACAGCCATGTTCGACCATTAGGGGTTTATGGGGTGCGGGCCACAACCATGAGGTCCTCTAATCCTCAAAGAAAGCACTTACAGGAGGTCGTGCTGGACAGTCGGAGAGTTCTTGGCTTTTGTGACTCAGGGGCATTTCTCACCATAGCCGATCCCAGAGTGGTTCGGCCAGAGGTAATACAGCATGGACCTGGGATTACCATTGAATTACCTGGAGGCCAATGGAGGAATATCCCAAAAGCAAGTGTAGAACTGGACTTTGGCTTTGGGGTAAAGCAATGTGTGGTTGGGGTGATGAGTGGCCTGCCTGTGGATATTGTCCTAGGAAATGATGTGGGAGAGCTACAATGTCGATTTGTGGGTGCATGAAGCAGAGTAAGTGAAAGAGGATGTAAAATGGAGCCCAGCCTTCAACCCTACAACTTCCCCATGAAGTAAAGAAGAGGCAGCCAACACCAAAATGCAGACGGGTTGCCCAGGCAGGAGGAACCATGAGTCAGGTCAGCCATGACTACGTGTACTTGACAAGTGACCTGTAGAGGTCACTAGTCCGTACACAAATTGAGGGGGGAAGGGGTTGTAACGTCGTGTCCCTCCCCAGGCCTGTGTCCCTGGACTGCAATGTAATCAGGCCTGAGTCAACAACCAGTGGGGAGTCTGTCTTTTGTTCTCCTCAGCATAGGACTTATCCAATACAAGCTTGTAGCTTCTGGAAGCTTCTTAAGTTAGCCACATAGTCAAAAGTAGGTGGGAGCCCTTCCCCATGGAGTGGTGGATCCCAGGACACAGAACAATAGACACATGTTTGGCCTAGGCAGTTGGGTGCTGACTAGCAAGAGACTAGGACCTTAGGCTGAGGCGAGATCCTAGTGCCCGTGTGTGGAGAGTTAAAAACTGCCATGTGGAATGGTGTTTGTCCCTCAACTGTTGGATCCAGTGAACTCATCCCAGGATTATTTTGTCTTTTCCCTGGCGTCGGATTACCGGGTGGCGCCCCCGGCACTGTTTCCCTCTTGGTGTGGACTCATTGTGTACTCTTAAGCTATTGATATTTTATGTTCTGTGCTCCTTGTCTCAATAAATCCCGTTGGAGTGATCTTCGGCCTGGTGTCCCTTCCTGCTTTGTAGTACACACCGTCACAGAAGCTTCATTCATTGTAATACCACAGGTGTAATATACTGGGGGAATGTGTAAAATGTTACACTGAATACGTGGGCCGCACTCGGGTACGGACTGGGGCTGAAATTCAGTCCTGGCCTGTGAAATCACACAGACCCATGTTGTCCCCGTCCCCAAGAACCAGATGGGATACATTACTAATATTACACAGAATGGAGGGAAGCAAGATTTACTACCAGACCAATATTTCTAATGCTACCCGTGGCTGCTGGGGTAAGTGACGGAGTCAGCGACCTTGTTCTCTGTCACAACTCTTCACAGTATGGGGGTCTTGAGAACACCGATTCTGCTAACAACGTAGCAGACAAGGCGGCCCACGATCAGACAGGCCCTTCTGGCATTTGCCAGAATTGTCAGATGGCACAGTCCGTCTTTTCCAAGTGGTCCGCCAGGACCACTTGGAAAAAGCATCAGGAGACATTTATCCCATGCGATCAGTTCCACAGCTACTAAAATCTCAGCAGTCTTCAATGGTTTCTCTCAGGGACACAATGGCATACCTGTTCAGTAAAATGTTTTGCTATTGAAAAGGTATTTCACCTGATCAGAGGGGGGATCTCAAAAGGAAGAAATCAAATTTGAAGTCAAACTGGATCTTTCAGCTTCAAACTATAGTCCCTTTTGGTATGAACATGAGACAAGAATTGATCTTGCAGTATAACTAAAGAATATATTTTTTCATTCTATTTTTTTCTGATGGTGTATGAATCCTTCTGCGATTCCTGTTCCTCGGTATTACAGGTTTTCATATGTCCTGCTTGGTTCTTTAACAATAGAGATAAAACTCAGCTGAACCTAATTAAGTTATTCCGACATCTGTGTTCATTTGGAGCTGGACATATAGAGAAACCTTCCAGTTTCACGGCTACACACCATGATTCTAGCTGAAACTCGTCAGTTATGTCATTTGGAGCAGGACATATAGAGAAACCTTCCAGTTTCACGGCTACACACCATGATTCTAGCTGAAACCGTCGTTATGTCATTTGGAGCAGGACATATAGAGAAACCTTCCAGTTTCACGGCTACACACCATGATTCTAGCTGAAACCGTCAGGTTATGTCATTTGGAGCTGGACATATAGAGAAACCTTCCAGTTTCACGGCTACACACCATGATTCTAGCTGAAACTCGTCAGTTATGTCATTTGGAGCATGGACATATAGAGAAACCTTCCAGTTTCACGGCTACACACCATGATTCTAGCTGAAACCGTCGTTATGTCATTTGGAGCTGGACATAAAGAGAAACCTTCCAGTTTCACGGCTACACACCATGATTCTAGCTGAAACTCGTCAGTTATGTCATTTGGAGCTGGACATATAGAGAAACCTTCCAGTTTCACGGCTACACACCATGATTCTAGCTGAAACTGTCAGTTATGTCATTTGGAGCTGGACAATAGAGAAACCTTCCAGTTTCACGGCTACACACCATGATTCTAGCTGAAACCGTCAGTTATGTCATTTGGAGCTGGACATAAGAGAAACCTTCCAGTTTCATGGCTACACACCATGATTCTAGCTGAAACGCATCAGTTATGTCATTTGGAGCTGGACATAAAGAGAAACCTTCCAGTTTCATGGCTACACACCATGATTCTAGCTGAAACTCGTCAGTTATGTCATTTGGAGCTGGACATAAAGAGAAACCTTCCAGTTTCACCGCTACACACCATGATTCTAGCTGAAACGCGTCGGTTATGTCATTTGGAGCTGGACATAAAGAGAAACCTTCCAGTTTCACGGCTACACACCATGATTCTAGCTGAAACTCGTCAGTTATGTCATTTGGAGCTGGACATAAAGAGAAACCTTCCAGTTTCACGGCTACACACCATGATTCTATCTGAAACGCGTCGGTTATGTCATTTGGAGCTGGACATAAAGAGAAACCTTCCAGTTTCACGGCTACACCCCATGATTCTAGCTGAAACGCATCAGTTATGTCATTTGGAGCTGGACATAAAGAGAAACCTTCCAGTTTCACGGCTACACACCATGATTCTAGCTGAAACGCATCAGTTATGTCATTTGGAGCTGGACATATAAAGAAACCTTCCAGTTTCACGGCTACACACCATGATTCTAGCTGAAACGCGTCGGTTATGTCATTTGGAGAAGGACATAAAGAGAAACCTTCCAGTTTCACGGCTACACACCATGATTCTAGCTGAAACGCGTCGGTTATGTCATTTGGAGCTGGACATATAAAGAAACCTTCCAGTTTCACGGCTACACACCATGATTCTAGCTGAAACGCGTCGGTTATGTCATTTGGAGCTGGACATAAAGAGAAACCTTCCAGTTTCACGGCTACACACCATGATTCTAGCTGAAACTCGTCAGTTATGTCATTTGGAGCTGGACATAAAGAGAAACCTTCCAGTTTCACGGCTACACACCATGATTCTAGCTGAAACGCGTCGGTTATGTCATTTGGAGCTGGACATAAAGAGAAACCTTCCAGTTTCACGGCTACACACCATGATTCTAGCTGAAACGCATCAGTTATGTCATTTGGAGCTGGACATAAAGAGAAACCTTCCAGTTTCACGGCTACACACCATGATTCTAGCTGAAACGCATCAGTTATGTCATTTGGAGCTGGACATATAAAGAAACCTTCCAGTTTCACGGCTACACACCATGATTCTAGCTGAAACGCGTCGGTTATGTCATTTGGAGAAGGACATAAAGAGAAACCTTCCAGTTTCACGGCTACACACCATGATTCTAGCTGAAACGCGTCGGTTATGTCATTTGGAGCTGGACATATAAAGAAACCTTCCAGTTTCACGGCTACACACCATGATTCTAGCTGAAACGCGTCGGTTATGTCATTTGGAGCTGGACATAAAGAGAAACCTTCCAGTTTCACGGCTACACACCATGATTCTAGCTGAAACTCGTCAGTTATGTCATTTGGAGCTGGACATAAAGAGAAACCTTCCAGTTTCACGGCTACACACCATGATTCTAGCTGAAACGCGTCGGTTATGTCATTTGGAGCTGGACATATAAAGAAACCTTCCAGTTTCACGGCTACACACCATGATTCTAGCTGAAACGCGTCGGTTATGTCATTTGGAGCTGGACATAAAGAGAAACCTTCCAGTTTCACGGCTACACACCATGATTCTAGCTGAAACTCGTCAGTTATGTCATTTGGAGCTGGACATAAAGAGAAACCTTCCAGTTTCACGGCTACACACCATGATTCTAGCTGAAACGCGTCGGTTATGTCATTTGGAGCAGGACATATAGAGAAACCTTCCAGTTTCACGGCTACACACCATGATTCTAGCTGAAACGCGTCGGTTATGTCATTTGGAGCTGGACATAAAGAGAAACCTTCCAGTTTCACGGCTACACACCATGATTCTAGCTGAAACTCGTCAGTTATGTCATTTGGAGCTGGACATAAAGAGAAACCTTCCAGTTTCATGGCTACACACCATGATTCTAGCTGAAACTCGTCAGTTATGTCATTTGGAGCTGGACATATAGAGAAACCTTCCAGTTTCATGGCTACACACCATGATTCTAGCTGAAACGCGTCGGTTATGTCATTTGGATTTTTCATGGTGACTTGAGATGAGCGAATATTTCAATGTTCGGTCCAGACTACGTTCACCAAATTTCCAATATTTGCCGAACATAACCAAATGCCAGTGGAAGGCAAAAACAAACGCATGCACAACACCTTATAACGGCCCCAAATGCTGCCAAAATACATCAAATCAGGGACAGAGACCAGGAAAGTGGCCTCAATAAGAAATGAGGGCCTTGCGCCACCGAAGTGGCATCAATTTCACAAGAGTAGAAATAGTATAATAGGGACCGACAGGTCTTTCACTACGCCCAATCCAACGAAATACTGCTGGCGAGATCAGCGCAAATAGGGTCTTATCCAACGCCGAGTGAAATATTATGATCAGATTATACTACCCTGATACAAGCTATTGATATAGCATGTAAAGATATCCGCTGCAGCAAATCCACGGGTCAACAAGTGACCGTATTGCATTTAGATAAACGGGTTACTGTGATTACAGTCCGTGCTGCTGAATAATTGTAGGTCCAGACGTGTTTGCAATGGTATTTGTGTGGTATTTCCTGATGAAGAAGTCATTTGGACTTTGAAACGCGTTGATTAAACCACCATTCTTTATGTGAAACACGTCTGGACCTACAATTATATATCCACAGTAACCCATTTATCTATATACTACACCCAATCCAGCAGATGGACAGCCAACCAGGAGTGGTCACATTTAAACAAACGAGGGCCTGACACCACAGAAGTGGCATAAATTTCATCATAGTAGAAATAGTATAACAGGGACCAGGGCTGCCACTAAAAATTTCGGGGCCCCATACTGGCAACATTTTTGGGGGCCCCTTGAGACTCCTCCCAGGCTCCACCCCAGCTTTGCCTCCACCCCTCAAACCTTTACAGTATCATCGCCCTCTGTTGTGAATGGACTTGAAATGAGTTCTGAGCAGAGGCTCCCTCTGGTGGTTACAAGCGGTACTGGACTGTCCAGTGAAGATTGTGAGGATTGGGAATCAGGTGTTACTGACTGGTCTTATATAAGGGAGTCGCCTTCCCATCAGGGTTGCCGGTGATCAATTGTTCTGGTCTCAATCCTTGATTCCTGTTTCCTTTGTAGCCTGCTGTGTCGTGTCTGCATCTCCTGCTAACAGATAAGACATTTTCTTCTTTTTGTTTTTGTGCTTGATTTTTACATTTTGTCCTGCACTTCTGTGGGGGCCTTCAGGGTCCCCTCCGGGGGCTTTTGCCTCTCAGTTTAGTTCAGCCACTGATGTTAGTACATTTGCTTTTTCCAGTTTTTTCAGTGGCTGCTGTTTTGATTTTGTTACAGAAAATATATAATAGGTACAGAAGGGCTTCAAAACCAAAATCATAGAATCATGCCCTATAGGCAATCCTTTATTGATAAAATACCTCAATGGGTAGCACCCAAAAACAACCGTGATATAAAAAACAAAAAACAAAGTGTATTCCTAACTTAAAAGCTATGGGGATAGCCTAGAGTCCCTGATGTAGGTCTGGGCTGTCACCTGCCTAACAGCGGAGGTTGGCACCCTAGGGGGAAGCGTTGTGGCGCCCCCGCTCCACGATGGCTGACCCTAGGGTCCCTGTTAGGCCCTTACACCTTAGGGGATATCTCTACCCAGATAGTAGGGAGACCCCTAACATTAATACAGAGACCAGCTAACATTAAAGGTGACCCTAAGTCCCCAAAGTATTAAAAACAGTTCACAAGACACGGGGTGGTAGGGAGTATAATGGAGATTGGCACAGATCTGCTGTACAGCACTGCTAGTATACAGCAGCCTCCTTTTATGAACAGGAGTTATGATAAAACTGCCTTCTTGTGCCACAGCTTAATGAAAGTGAATGTGAACAGTCTCATACTTGTTCACTCACTAGTCAAAGCTCCTCCAGTGTATGGGAAATCTAAATGTGTGTGCATACCAGACAGTCAAATATAAGCTAAGATGCCATCTATAATTGTCAGCTATTGGACCAAAAGTCTAGTCTGAACTTATAAACACACTGAAAGAATGACTAGAACATATAATGACTGGAATGAATAAGACGCATCGGCGTCATGAGAAGGTCATTGACACTTGATTTTAGTGTCGTGTTAGGGGATAGCAATATTTGAAGATAAATGTATAAGGCAGCAAGATATAATTGATGTATACCTTCCCTAGCAATGCCCGATGTACCGAATAGGAGATAGGTACAGATATAACATTCCTACAGGTATGGTGCTAAATGGGGAATAGGTATATATATTGCCTTCCTGTACGTATAATACTAATCACCCCTCATCATGATGTGGATACACTGAGAAACTCCATTATAAACTGTTATTAATAAGAAATGCGTAACGATACTCATCACCACCATCAATAGTAGTGCCTCAACGCATTTCGCCCCATGGGCTCATCAGGAGGCCAGATGTACAGATGTCCGGTGTCAAAATGACATGGTGCAGAGACTAACAGATGCTGTGTGACTTCCTCATATTTATATCTGCCGCCTAATGGAGACGCTCCACCCCCCTGTGCGGGCTCGCCTTCATAGGCTCCTCCCCCTTATATGGCTCCGCCAATAGGCTCGTGGGGAAAGCTCTGACCTCATCAGGGGGCGTATCTCTATCGCCCTGCGTCAGAGAAGCAGTGCATGCCGGGAGTAGGAGGGGTGTCTGGGTCCTGATTAGTTGCGTGCAGAGCGGACCTTTACCCCTGCACAGGCTATGCATAACATATGTTCCTGGTGGCGACTCCACTAAAACACAGCGGCCAGAACGGCTAACTTTCAAAGGGCTCATGGCTCACCGGTTCAAGCCCCACCTGGGAGCCTCAATAGTGGGCATACCCCCACATAGATGAGCATGTCCCTAATTTATCCTATCCACCGGAAGATTATCCAAGATGGCCTAGGATAATATTTTAACAGAAATGTATAGAGGAACATAGAACATAAATGGAAAGAGGTCGACAGTAATACGAGAGTCATTCTGATACATAGAATATAATGGTCACCCATTATAGGGGAACATAAAACATAGAATTGTATAGTCAGTTTAATCAAGTAGTCCAAAACAACGTCTTGGCTATAGGAAACAGGCAAATGACATCTGCTCGTTTAATCCATATGGTTTGAGTGATTCTAGCCTAAAGATCCATTCACACTCGCGTCTGAGGATAATTTTGTCCACGTCACCCCCTCTCGGATTTAGCTTAACAACCTCCAGAATCATGAACTTAACCTCGCCCATTCTCCCACCATGTTGATTGTTGATGTGTCTCCCCAGGGGAGTATCCCTGTTATTTCTGATGTCACCCATGTGTTCTCCCACCCTCCTTCTAAATTCTCTTTTTGTTTTGCCCACATAGTCCTTGGGACAAGTGCACGTCCCCTTATATACCACAGCCGTGGTCTTGCAATTAGCAAAATCTCTTAAATAGAATCTTCTTCCTGTGTGAGCACTACGGAAGGATTTCATAGGTGACATCCATTTGCACAGACTGCAGTCGCCACAAGTGAAGAAACCAATGGGCTTTCTATCTAGCCATGTACCTGCTTTCAACGGTTTTTTGTATTGGCTATGTACCAGACGATCCTTAATGGATCTACCTTTTCTATAGGTAATATTGGGTCTTTCACCCACCCAATCTCTCAGATCTGGGTCCATTTTTAGAATGTCCCAGTGTTTCATTAGAATACTCCTAATTTGCATATGCTGAGAGTCAAAGGTACCGATAATTCTGGTGATATCTGTATCATCACGATCTGGTTTCTTATGTAAAAGCTGTTGTCTGTCTGTTCTCCTAGCGTGCTGGAAAGCTGTATCAATAACTGATGGGGATAACCTCTTTCCTTAAACCTCCTCTGCATATCCCTGCCTGTAGAAGAACGCATCATAATTCGAACAGTTCCGTCTGAGCTGAGGAACTGTCCTTAGGGATGCCTCTTTTTAGGGGAACAGGGTGGTGGCTATCCCAATGGAGGAGACTGTTGGTACTGGTTGGTTTCCGATATATTCTTGTGGACAGATTACCTACAGTTTCTCTTCTAATACTGATGTCCAAAAATGACAGTTCGCTCTTCTGTATTCGAAAGTGAACCTAAGGTTCAGTTCGTTGGTATTCAATTCATTTACGAAACTTCAAAATTCTCCTTTGTGCCTGTCCATATAATGAATACATCGTCGATGTATCTGTACCATAGTGTAATCATATCCTGCCACCATCTCTCCTCGCCAAACACCTCAGTTTCCTCCCACCAGCCCAGGAACAAATTGGCGTACGAGGGGGCACAGGGGACACGTTTGTGACATCATTACCTCATATTTGAGGGACACCTCCGATCTGATACTCAAACTAGAGGACATTCACCTAGAGGAAGATTTCTGGTTGGCCTCCATTGACATCGAAGCCCTGTATAGTAGCATCCCTCACCACCTGGGCATTAAGGGTGTAGAATTCTATCTGAGACAGAGGTCTGTGGGATGTGGGGAACATAATGACTTTGTGGTCAGGTTACTTGACTTTGTACTGACCCACAACTCCTTCACCTTTGATGGCATGCACCTCCACAGTCAGGGGCATAGCGATGGGGAGCCCTGTGCCCCTCGTACGCCAATTTGTTCCTGTGCTGGTGGAGGAAACTGAGGTGTTTGGCGAGGAGAGATGGTGGCAGGATATGATTACACTATGGTACAGATACATCGACGATGTATTCATTATATGGAAGGCCAAAGGAGAATTTTGAAGTTTCGTAAATGAATTGAATACCAACGAACTGAACCTTAGGTTCACTTTCGAAATACAGAAGAGCGAACTGTCATTTTTGGACATCAGTATTAGAAGGAAACTGTAGGTAATCTGTCCACAAGAATATATCGGAAACCAACCAGTACCAACAGTCTCCTCCATTGGGATAGCCACCCCTGTTCCCCTAAAAAGAGGCATCCCTAAGGGACAGTTCCTCAGGCTCAGACGGAACTGTTCGAATTATGATGCGTTTCTTCTACAGGCAGGGGATATGCAGAGGAGGTTTAAGGAAAGAGGTTATCCCCATCATGTATTGATACAGCTTTCCAGCACGCTAGGAGAACAGACAGACAACAGCTTTTACATAAGAAACCAGATCGTGATGATACAGATATCACCAGAATTATCGGTACCTTTGACTCTCAGCATATGCAAATTAGGAGTATTCTAATGAAACACTGGGACATTCTAAAAATGGACCCAGATCTGAGAGATTGGGGGTGAAAGACCCAATATTACCTATAGAAAAGGTAGATCCATTAAGGATCGTCTGGTACATAGCCAATACAAAAAACCGTTGAAAGCAGGTACATGGCTAGATAGAAAGCCCATTGGTTTCTTCACTTGTGGCGACTGCAGTCTGTGCAAATGGATGTCACCTATGAAATCCTTCCGTAGTGCTCACACAGGAAGAAGATTCTATTTAAGAGATTTTGCTAATTGCAAGATCACGGCTGTGGTATATAAGGGGACGTGCACTTGTCCCAAGGACTATGTGGGCAAAACAAAAAGAGAATTTAGAAGGAGGGTGGGAGAACACATGGGTGACATCAGAAATAACAGGGATACTCCCCTTGCGAGACACATCAACAATCAACATGGTGGGAGAATGGGCGAGGTTAAGTTCATGATTCTGGAGGTTGTTAAGCTAAATCCGAGAGGGGGTGACGTGGACAAAATTATCCTCAGACGCGAGTGTGAATGGATCTTTAGGCTAGAATCACTCGAACCATATGGATTAAACGAGCAGATGTCATTTGCCTGTTTCCTATAGCCAAGACGTTGTTTTGGACTACTTGATTAAACTGACTATACAATTCTATGTTTTATGTTCCCCTATAATGGGTGACCATTATATTCTATGTATCAGAATGACTCTCGTATTACTGTCGACCTCTTTCCATTTATGTTCTATGTTCCTCTATACATTTCTGTTAAAATATTATCCTAGGCCATCTTGGATTATCTTCCATTGGATAGGATAAATTAGGGACATGCTCATCTATGTGGGGGTATGCCCACTATTGAGGCTCCCAGGTGGGGCTTGAACCGGTGAGCCATGAGCCCTTTGAAAGTTAGCCGTTCTGGCCGCTGTGTTTTAGTGGAGTCGCCACCAGGAACATATGTTATGCATAGCCTGTGCAGGGGTAAAGGTCCGCTCTGCACGCAACTAGTCAGGACCCAGACACCCCTCCTACTCCCGGCATGCACTGCTTCTCTGACGCAGGGCGATAGAGATACGCCCCCTGATGAGGTCAGAGCTTTCCCCACGAGCCTATTGGGGAGCCATATAAGGGGGAGGAGCCTATGAAGGCGAGCCCGCACAGGGGGGTGGAGCATCTCCATTAGGCGGCAGATATAAATATGAGGAAGTCACACAGCATCTGTTAGTCTCTGCACCATGTCATTTTGACACCGGACATCTGTACATCTGGCCTCCTGATGAGCCCATGGGGCGAAATGCGTTGAGGCACTACTATTGATGGTGGTGATGAGTATCGTTACGCATTTCTTATTAATAACAGTTTATAATGGAGTTTCTCAGTGTATCCACATCATGATGAGGGGTGATTAGTATTATACGTACAGGAAGGCAATATATATACCTATTCCCCATTTAGCACCATACCTGTAGGAATGTTATATCTGTACCTATCTCCTATTCGGTACATCGGGCATTGCTAGGGAAGGTATACATCAATTATATCTTGCTGCCTTATACATTTATCTTCAAATATTGCTATCCCCTAACACGACACTAAAATCAAGAGTCAATGACCTTCTCATGACGCCGATGCGTCTTATTCATTCCAGTCATTATATGCTCTAGTCATTCTTTCAGTGTGTTTATAAGTTCAGACTAGACTTTTGGTCCAATAGCTGACAATTATAGATCGCATCTTAGCTTATATTTGACTGTCTGGTATGCACACACATTTAGATTTCCCATACACTGGAGGAGCTTTGACTAGTGAGTGAACAAGTATGAGACTGTTCACATTCACTTTCATTAAGCTGTGGCACAAGAAGGCAGTTTTATCATAACTCCTGTTCATAAAAGGAGGCTGCTGTATACTAGCAGTGCTGTACAGCAGATCTGTGCCAATCTCCATTATACTCCCTACCACCCCGTGTCTTGTGAACTGTTTTTAATACTTTGGGGACTTAGGGTCACCTTTAATGTTAGCTGGTCTCTGTATTAATGTTAGGGGTCTCCCTACTATCTGGGTAGAGGTATCCCCTAAGGTGTAAGGGCCTAACAGGGACCCTAGGGTCAGCCATCGTGGAGCGGGGGCGCCACAACGCTTCCCCCTAGGGTGCCAACCTCCGCTGTTAGGCAGGTGACAGCCCAGACCTACATCAGGGACTCTAGGCTATCCCCATAGCTTTTAAGTTAGGAATACACTTTGTTTTTTGTTTTTTATATCACGGTTGTTTTTGGGTGCTACCCATTGAGGTATTTTTGATTTTGTTACACCAGAGAACTAATTTAGGTGGTAGAGGTCGTGTGATCTCAGGTGGTTTTTGAAATTAGTAGAGTTGGTGCTTTTCAGGGTTTTTTGGGATTGCAGTAAGTGCCCTTCCTATCCTTTTCTATTTAGATAGTTTGGGCCCCAGCGTTTGCTCATGCTATTTTCTGTCTGTGTCAGTATTTCTTCTTGTCTAACTGCCATTACATGTTTGGGGGCTTTCTATGTTCTTTGGGGATCTGCTCCGGGGCAGATAGCTTTCCTATATCTATCTTTAGGTGTAATTAGTTTTCTCAGGCTGTGACGAGGCGTCTAGGACCAACGTAGGAACGCTCCACGGCTGCCTCTAGTTGTGGTGGTTAGTCAGGGTACTGCAATCTCATAGATTCCAACTGCTCTGGTGTATTTCCTTTTTTACCTGCACTCCTCAGCTACCGAAACATAACAGTATCACCGGCCAACATAAAATTGAATGGTACTCACAGAAGGGAAAAATATTGTGAATGAAAAAAGGTTGTCAGAGATATTTTTCTGTTTGTTGCATTTTTTTTTTTTTTTCCCTCTATCTCTGGGTGCTGGGGAGGATTTTTTCTCTCAATGGAGTTTGCACAGTTGTCTGGCCGTGTGGATCAGCTTGCCACTGAGGTTCGGAGTATTGCTACATATCTTGCTGGGTTGCCTGTTGTGGAACCTAGGATTCCCATGCCAGATTTGTTTTTGGGAGATCGAGCCAAGTTTCTGAATTTCAAAAATAATTGTAAATTGTTTTTTGCCTTAAAATCTAAGTCCTCAGGGAACGCAGCGCAGCAGGTTCAAATTGTCATCTCTCTCCTGCACGGCGATCCTCAGGATTGGGCTTTTTCCCTGACACCTGGGGATCCTGTTTTGAGTGATGTTGATGCATTTTTCAGGCTTTGGGGTTATTGTACGATGAGCCTAATGTCACTGATCAAGCTGAAAAAGCCTTGTTGTCATTAAATCAGGGGCTTGATGACGCTGAGTTATACTGTCAGAGATTCCGTAGGTGGGCAGTCCTGACCAAATGGAATGACGACGCTTTGGCAGCCCTTTTTCGGAAGGGTCTGTCAGATAATGTAAAGGATGTTATGGTGGGATTCCCTGTCCCCTCTGGTCTCAATGATCCTATGTCATTAGCGATTCAAATTGACAGACGTTTGCGTGAGCGGAGAAGTATGCGTGGAATAGTGTTGCCTTGTGAACCTGCTTCTGAATCCATGCAGTGTGATAGAGTGGTTTCTGAGACACAGCGTCATGAGTTTCGAAAGCGCAATGGGTTATGTTTCTACTGTGGTGATGCCTCTCATGCTATTTCAGTCTGCCCTAAGCGGGGAAGACGTTTTGCACGCTCAGTTGTCTTGGGTAGTGTTCAGACTAAGTTTTTATTAACTGTTACTCTGATATGCTCTCTGTCCTCATTTTCTGCTCAGGCTTTCGTTGATTCGGGAGCAGCTATTAACCTGATGGATTTTGATTTTGCTAAATGTTGTGGGTTTCCCCTTGATACCCCTACAGAAGTCTATTCCCCTACTGGGGATCGATACTACCCCTTTGGCTGAGAATAAACCTCAGTTCTCTACTCAGGTGATAATGAGGGTTGAACCTGATCATCAGGAGAGCTGCAAATTTTTGGTTCTGTATAATCTGCATGACATTATCGTGCTGGGTTTCCCTTGGTTACAGTCTCATAATCCTGTTTTGGATTGGAAATCTGTGTCTGTAACCAGTTGGGGCTGCCAATGTGTTAATACCAACACTCCTGTTTTTTCTGCCTCCCCCCAGGCTCAGGATGTTCCTGACTTTTTGATTGATTTTTCTGATGTGTTTAGCGAAAGTAAATCTGCATCCTTGCCTCCCCATAGGAGCTATGACTGCGCTATTGAATTAGTGCCGGGTAGTAAATTCCCTAAAGGTCGCCTTTTTAACTTGTCTGTACCTGAACATGACGCTATGCGGTCTTATATCAAGGAGTCATTGGAGAAAGGTCATATCAGACCATCCTCTTCACCCTTAGGTGCCGGTTTTTTCTTGTGGCCAAAAAGGATGGTTCATTAAGGCCGTGTATTGATTATCGTCTTTTGAACAATATTACTGTGAAATATCAATACCCGTTACCCTTGATTTCTGACCTGTTTTCCAGGGTGAAAAACGCTACTTGGTTTACCAAGCTTGACCTCAGGGGGGCATATAACCTTATTCGCATTAAGCACGGGGATGAATGGAAGACCGCATTTAACACCCCTGAGGGGCATTTTGAGTACCTTGTGATGCCCTTTGGGCTCACTAATGCTCCTTCTGTCTTCCAGTCCTTCATGAATTACATTTTCAGGGATTTTGTGGATAAATTTCTGATTGTTTATTTGGATGATATCTTGATTTTTTCCAATGACTGGGACTCTCATGTGAAACATGTTCGAACTGTATTCCAGATTTTGAGAGAGAATGCTCTGTATGTGAAGGGATCAAAGTGTCTTTTTGGCGTACAGAGGATCTCATTTTTGGGATTCATTTTGTCCCTGTCAAGATCCCGTCTGGGTTGGAGCCGATGTTACTGCAAACACTAGGGAAAGCAGAGGCAGGTAGCGTAGTCAGATGGCAGCCGGAGGTCGGTACACAGGAAAGCAGTGTTTGTAGCAATGGATCAGGCGGATAACGTAGTCAGGTGGCAGCCGGAGGTCGGTACACAGGAAAGGCAGTTCGGTAACAGAGGAGCAGGCAGATAACGTAGTCAGAAGGCAGGCCGAGGTCGGTTCACAGGAGAGCAGTGTTTGTAGCAATGGATCAGGCGGAGAGCGTAGTCAGAAGGCAGGCCGAGGTCGGTTCACAGGAGAGCAGTGTTTGTAGCAATGGATCAGGAGGAAACGCTTGACTAAAGGCTTGGAGCTCAATAATCTCGCAATGACACACCCACAGGGCCAGGTTTATATAGGGTGTGTAATTGGCAATCAGAGGCCCAATCAAGAGAGCACTAGGTGTAGCCAATCAGGAAGAACAGTCAATGGTATCTGGATTCAGCAAGGAACTTTGCAGCCAGCAGAATAGCTCAGATGGTAGAGCTGCTGGCCAGTGGACAAGAGGTACTGGGTTCGACTCCTGACAGTACTCCCCTCCTTCCAGGATGGCCTCTGGACATCTCAGGAGCTGGCTTATCCGGGTACCTCTGATGAAAGGCTCTTGTTAGTCTAGGAGCATGGACGTTCTCCCTTGGTTCCCATGAATTTTCCTCTGGTCCGTAACCCTTCCACTGCACCAGATACTGCAGTTTACCTCTGAATTTTCGGGAGTCCAGAATCTTATCCACAATGTATTCTTCTTCACCACGGATCCTTTCTGGTGGAGGAGGTGGCTGAATTCTTCCTGGAAACGGGTTTTCACAGAAGGGTTTGAGCAAGGATATGTGAAACACTGGATGAATCTTTAGATTGTTGGGAAGTTTTAAACGAAAAGCAACCTGGTTAATTTTTGCAGAAATTTGAAAAGGTCCAATGAATTTCTGACCCAATTTGGAGGATGGCACATGTGTCTTAAGGTTTTTAGTGGACAGCCAAACTTTGTCTCCAACCTGAAGAGCAGGGGGCACTCTCCGATGTTTATCTGCTGCTTCCTTATATTCTTCCTGGGTCTTGAGCAATATCTCTGATAATTCCTTCTGGGATTCCTGTAATTTTGTAAGCCTGTCATTAACAGCAGGAATGGGAGTGTTCACTGGCAGATTAGGGATAAATACTGGATGTACTCCATAATTAGCAAAAAATGGGGTTTGAGATGTAGCGCTATGTATGGAGTTGTTGTAGGCAAACTCTGCTGTTGGTAAATAGTCCACCCAGTCATCCTGAAGATAGGAAATGAAGCAACGGAGGTATTGCTCCAAAGTCTGGTTCGTTCTCTCCGTCTGGCCATTGGACTGAGGATGGAAAGCGGTAGAAAGATTCACCGTGACTCCCAAGGCTGTACAGAAACTCTTCCAAAATTTTGATGTAAACTGAACGCCTCTGTCAGACACCACGCTGTCAGGAATTCCATGTAACCTGAATACCTCTTTGATCATCAGTTCTGCAGTTTTTTCAGCAGTAGGAATTCCTTCAGTTGGAATAAAGTGGGCCATTTTTGTGAGTCGGTCCACTATGACAAGGATGACGGTCATCTGTTTGGAAGGGGGTAGTTCCACAATAAAATCCATGGAAATAGATCCCCAAGGCCTGGATGGAACTGGGAGTGGTTGTAAGAGTCCTAGAGGAGACGATCGTGGGGTCTTGTTTCGTGCGCATGTTAAACAGGTTGAAACATATTTCCTCACGTCCTTCCTACAATTAGGCCACCAAAAGAAACGAAGTAGTAAGTCTTGTGTTTTTGCAACTCCAGGATGTCCTGCCAGTTTAGAATCATGGACACTTTTGAGGACTTCAAGGCGAGAAGATTCAGGTACATATATTTGGTGTTTCTGCATCCAAAACCCCTCTTTGAATGAAAGATCGACGTCTTCCGAAGGATGATTAAGGAAAGAGTCCTCTTGATATCCATCTTTAATTCTATTACATAGTCCTCTAGAGTGCAATATTCCCAAAAAATTTTTAGGGCCTAGAATTGTATCATCATTACTAGACCTCTCCTGAGGTTCCGAACACATCCTGGACAGGGCGTCAGCCTTGCCATTTCTTGAACCAGGCCGGTAAGAGATTATAAAATTGAATCTTGAGAAAAATAAGGCCCATCGTGCTTGTCTTGCAGACAATCTTTTTGCTGTACGGAGGAATTCAAGATTCTTGTGGTCCGTGAGAACAGTCACAGGGTGATTGGCACCTTCCAGAAGATGTCTCCACTCGGAGAAGGCAACTTTAATGGCTAACAGTTCTTTATTACCAATGTCGTAGTTCTTTTCTGCAGATGACATGGTGTGGGAAAGAAACGCACATGGGTGAAGTTGCATCTTGTCCCCAACTCGCTGAGACAGAATGGCTCCCACTGCAGAGTCCGAGGCGTCCACTTCGACAGTAAATGCAATTCAGGATTTGGGTGTACTAACAATGGAGCAGACGTAAAGAGAGTTTTCAACTTGTCAAAAGCCTCCTGTGCCTCCGGAGACCAGAAAAATGCTTTGGTCTTTTTTGTTAGTGTAGTAATTGGTAGTATGATCCGTGAAAAGTTCTTTATAAATTTTCGGTAAAAATTTGCAAATCCTATGAAACGCTGGACGTCTTTTAAATTTCTTGGAACAGGCCAGTCTACTACAGCATTGATTTTGCCGGGATCCATGCTCAGACCTTCTGGGGAGATGATATATCCCAGAAATTGGATACTGGTTTGTTCAAACTCACATTTTTCAAGTTTAATGTAGAGATGGTTCTCCTGTAGTCGTTCCAAGACTAACTGGACGTGCCTGCGATGCTCTTCCAAGGTGTCTGAAAATATAAGAATGTCATCGAGATAAGCCACAACGAATTGGTCCAAGAAATCTCGAAATACATCATTAATAAAATGTTGAAAGGTGGCTGGGGCATTGCTAAGGCCAAAGGTCATAACAAGAGATTCAAAATGTCCATATCTCATTCTGAAGGCAGTCTTCCACTCATCTCCTGGGCGAATCCGTATGAGGTTGTAAGCCCCTCTAAGATCCAGCTTCGTAAAGATTTTCGCAGAACGGAGTCTCTCAAATAGTTCAGGATTCAAGGGTAGCGGTAGCGATTCTTGACAGTGATATTATTCATCTCTCTGTAGTCAATACATGGCCGCAGAGTGGAGTCTTTCTTTTCAACAAAGAACAGGGGTGCCCCAGCTGGAGATGTGGAAGGTCGAATAAAGCCTTTCTCTAAATTTTCATCCAGGAACTTTCTTAATACCTTCAATTCAGGTTCGGAAAGATTGTAAATCCGTCCAAATGGAATGGTTGCTCCTGGCAGCAATTCAATGGGACAGTCGTAAGGACGGTGAGGAGGTAATTGATCTGCTTTCTTCTTACTGCAGACATCAGAGAACTGCTGATATTGAGGTGGTAGTTTCTCTTCCTTCTCATGCGAAATCTCAGAGATTTGGACTTGTTGGAGAACAGGGGGTTCCTTATGACAATTATTCTTACAGTAGTCAGATGGAAAGGTGATGGTCCTTGATGCCCAGTTGATAGAAGGGTTATGGACTGAAAACCAGGGATCCCTAGAATAACCGGAAATTTCGGAGATGAAATAAGGTGGAAACTGACAGCTTCATGATGATCCGGGTCGATACAAATCTCCAGTTCGATTGTCTCATGCGTGACAGGTCCAGAAGACAAAGGTGATCCATCCACAGTTTCCATTTCAATTGGTGTGGATTTGGTCCTACTGGAAATATTATTATCACGTGTAAATTTTAAGTCCATAAAATTTCCTCCTGCTCCCGAATCCAACAGGGCAGAGCATTGTATTTTTTGGGTGCCCATTACAACCTGAATGGGGATTACAAAATGAGATGATGTGGTATGTATTTTGTCTATTTCTGGCGTTACTGATGAGATAGTCTGCAAGATGGAATCCGACTGCTGAGAAAGGTCCGTATTGCTGGCAGACCTGTTGTTGGTAAAGGCTATAGTCCTTTTGTTAGGACAGTTGATGGCATAGTGTCCAGGGTCCCCACAATAGAGGCAGAGATGTTCTGCACGTCGCCTCTCCTTCTCCTGTGCAGAGAGTGGTCTTCGGATGACGTCGATCTGCATCGGTTCAGACACAACTTGCGTCTTTTCTTGGTGGTCTGATGCTGAAAATGAGAAGCCAGGGCTATTCCCAAGTGCTCGCAGTCTCTCCTTTCTCCTTTCAGTAAGTCTCTGGTCAATCCGGATACATAGTTGAATAAAGTCCTCCAACTGGTCAGGGGTCTCAACCCTGGCAAGCTCGTCTTTCACTGGTTCTGATAGCCCTCGTCGAAATTGACTTCTCTGGGCCGCTGGATTCCAGGTGGTGTCGGCCACCCAGCGACGGAACTCCGATGTATATTCCGCAACAGAGCGACGTCCTTGGCGCAAATTATGTAATTTGGTTTCTGCTGTGGCACAGCGGTTTGGGTCATCAAAAACTTGATTCATAGCTGCGGTGAAGGCTTCCAGGTCATTAAGGAGGTCATAGTCCTTTTCTACATAAGGTGAAGCCCAAGCAAGAGCTTCATCCGTCAGGAGATTTATCATGAAAAAAACTTTCTTCCTCTCACTGGTAAAGGGAGCAGGTTGCATCTGGAAGTATATGCGGCATTGATTGAGGAATCCTCGGTACTGCTTGCGATCCCCACTGAACTTTGCAGGCAGCGGCAGCCGCGCGTTTGATTCGGACCCTGAATTGCGCACGTCCAGAAGTTGTTTTTGTAGCTCAATTACTTCCTGTTGTATCGCCGTGAAATCAGTTTGTAACTTGGCATATTTTCCTTGAGAGTCAGTACAAAAACTTTGAAGCTCCGTAACTTGCCGTCTCAGGGTGTTCACAGCGGACTCCATTTTGGCGCGAGATTATTCTGTCAAGATCCCGTCTGGGTTGGAGCCGATGTTACTGCAAACACTAGGGAAAGCAGAGGCAGGTAGCGTAGTCAGATGGCAGCCGGAGGTCGGTACACAGGAAAGCAGTGTTTGTAGCAATGGATCAGGCGGATAACGTAGTCAGGTGGCAGCCGGAGGTCGGTACACAGGAAAGGCAGTTCGGTAACAGAGGAGCAGGCAGATAACGTAGTCAGAAGGCAGGCCGAGGTCGGTTCACAGGAGAGCAGTGTTTGTAGCAATGGATCAGGCGGAGAGCGTAGTCAGAAGGCAGGCCGAGGTCGGTTCACAGGAGAGCAGTGTTTGTAGCAATGGATCAGGAGGAAACGCTTGACTAAAGGCTTGGAGCTCAATAATCTCGCAATGACACACCCACAGGGCCAGGTTTATATAGGGTGTGTAATTGGCAATCAGAGGCCCAATCAAGAGAGCACTAGGTGTAGCCAATCAGGAAGAACAGTCAATGGTATCTGGATTCAGCAAGGAACTTTGCAGCCAGCAGAATAGCTCAGATGGTAGAGCTGCTGGCCAGTGGACAAGAGGTACTGGGTTCGACTCCTGACAGTCCCCATCTGTTATTGAAATGGACCCGGTCAAGGTTCAGGCCATCTGTGATTGGGTCCAACCTACTTCATTAAAGGCTCTTCAAAGATTTTTGGGTTTTGCCAATTTTTATTGTAAATTTATTGGTAATTTCTCGGTTATTGTTAAACCATTAACTGATTTGACCATAAAGGGTTCTGATGTGGTGAATTGGCCTCCTGAGGCAGTCTCTGCATTTCAGGAACTTAAACAGAGTTTCACTTCTGCTCCTGTTCTACGGCAGCCTGATGTTTCTCTGCCATTTCAGGTGGAGGTTGATGCCTCTGAAATTGGGGCAGGTGCCGTTTTGTCCCAAAGAGATCCAGAGACCTCTAAAAGTAACCCTTGTGCCTTTTTCTCTTGAAAATTTTCTCCTACTGAACGTAATTATGACGTGGGTAATCGGGAGTTATTGGCCATGAAGTGGGCGTTTGAAGAGTGGAGACATTGGCTGGAGGGAGCCAAACATCAGGTGGTGGTCCTTACTGACCATAAGAATCTGGTTTATCTGGAATCTGCCAAACGACTTAATCCTAGACAGGCCAGGTGGGCCTTGTTTTTCACACGTTTTAATTTTGTGGTTTCCTTTCTTCCTCGCACTAAGAATGTTAAGGCGGATGCCCTTTCAAGGAGTTTCCTTGCGGACTCTCCTGAGTTATCTGATCCTTCTGTTATTTTGAAAGAAGGTGTAGTTCTTTCCGCCATCTCGCCCAATTTGAGACTGGCTCTGGAGGGGTGTCAGGAGGATAGGCCCGAGCGTTGCCCTGTTGGGAAATTGTTTGTCCCGGACCACTGGAAAAAGAGTGTGATGTCTGAGATTCATTGTTCCGCGTTGGCCGGTCATCCCGGAATTTTTGGTACCAGAGACTTGGTTAGTCGGTCCTTTTGGTGGCCTACCTTGTCTCGTGATGTCAGGGAATTTGTGCAGTCCTGCGGGACTTGCTCTCGCTCCAAGCCTTGCTCCCGCTCTAGTGGTTTGTTGATTCCATTGCCTGTGCCCAAGAGACCATGGACCCATATCTCTATGGATTTCATTTCCGACCTCCCTGTTTCTCAGAGAATGACCGTCATCTGGGTGATTTGTGATAGGTTTTCCAAGATGATACATCTTGTGCCATTACCTAAGTTGCCTTCCTCCTCTGAATTGGTACCTTTGTTCCTTCAGCACGTGGTTCGTTTACACGGCATTCCTGAGAACATTGTGTCTGACAGAGGAGTCCAGTTTGTTTCCAGATTTTGGAGGACCTTTTGTTCTAAACTTGGTGTTCAATTGTCTTTCTCCTCGGCGTTTCATCCTCAGACCAATGGTCAAACTGAGAGAACAAATCAGACATTGGAGACTTATCTAAGATGCTTTGTGTCTGCTGATCAGGATGACTGGGTCTCTTTTTTGCCTTTGGCTGAGTTTGCTCTTAATAATAGGGCTAGCTCTGCCAGTTTGATGTCTCCATTTTTCTGTAATTCTGGGTTTCACCCTCGATTTTCTTCAGGACAGACGGAGGCTTCTGTCTGTCCAGGTGTTGACTCTGTTGTGGAGCGTATGCAACAGATTTGGGTCCAGGTAGTGCAGAGGTTGTCCCTCTCTCAGGAGAGGGCCCAGCGGTTTGCTAACCGGCATAGGACTGATGGTCCTCGGTTTAAAGTGGGGGACTTGGTCTGGTTGTCCTCAAAAAATATTCCTATGAGAGTGGCATCTCCTAAATTTAAGCCTAGGTTCATTGGACCTTATAAGATCATGGAGACTCTTAATCCTGTTTCTTTTCGTTTGCTTCTTCCAGGGACATTTAAGATCCATAATGTGTTCCACAAGTCCTTGTTGAAGAGGTTTGTTGAGCCAGTGGTTCCTACTACTGTGCCTCCTGACCCGTTTTGGTTGAGGGCAATATGGAGTTTGAGGTTGAGAAAATTTTGAATTCTCGTTTTTCTAGACGAAAACTCCAGTATTTGGTTAAGTGGAAAGGTTATGGTCAGGAAGACAATTCTTGGGTGTTTGCTTCGGACATCCATGCTAGGAGACTCATCCGTGCGTATCATAGAACTCATCCTGACCGACCTGGTTGCTCAAGTGAGGGTTCGGTGACCCCTCCTCAAGGGGGGGGTACTGTTGTGAATGGACTTGAAATGAGTTCTGAGCAGAGGCTCCCTCTGGTGGTTACAAGCGGTACTGGACTGTCCAGTGAAGATTGTGAGGATTGGGAATCAGGTGTTACTGACTGGTCTTATATAAGGGACTCGCCTTCCCATCAGGGTTGCCGGTGATCAATTGTTCTGGTCTCAATCCTTGATTCCTGTTTCCTTTGTAGCCTGCTGTGTCGTGTCTGCATCTCCTGCTAACAGATAAGACATTTTCTTCTTTTTTGTTTTGTGCTTGATTTTTACATTTTGTCCTGCACTTCTGTGGGGGCCTTCAGGGTCCCCTCCGGGGGCTTTTGCCTCTCAGTTTAGTTCAGCCACTGATGTTTGTACATTTGCTTTTTCCAGTTTTTTCAGTGGCTGCTGTTTTGATTTTGTTACACCAGAGAACTAATTTAGGTGGTAGAGGTCGTGTGATCTCAGGTGGTTTTTGAAATTAGTAGAGTTGGTGCTTTTCAGGGTTTTTTGGGATTGCAGTAAGTGCCCTTCCTATCCTTTTCTATTTAGGTAGTTTGGGCCCCAACGTTTGCTCATACTATTTTCTGTCTGTGTCAGTATTTCTTCTTGTCTAACCGCCATTACATGTTTGGGGGCTTTCTATGTTCTTTGGGGATCTGCTCCGGGGCAGATAGCTTTCCTCTTTCTATCTTTAGGTGTAGTTAGTTTCTCAGGCTGTGACGAGGCGTCTAGGACCAACGTAGGAAACGCTCCACGGCTGCCTCTAGTTGTGGTGGTTAGTCAGGGTACTGCAATCTCATAGATTCCAACTCCTCTGGTGTATTTCCTTTTTTACCTGCACTCCTCAGCTACCGAAACATAACAGCCCTCTCTTGGAAAAACTCCACTTCTGCACCATGTCCTCACCAACCACACGTTAACAGTTCCTATCACCAGATCACATACATAGCCAGCAGGTTTTATAGACTCTTTTGGCCGGACTCTACTCTACCGTAACTTATTAAACATTTGTTAAAATATGCAATACTCTTTAGGTATATTTTATTTAATTTTCAATTTTTAAAATGGCAATAATTTCACATACAAGAGACAAATACCACCACACCATGACCAGACCACATGTTACCACCACATAGTGACCGATTACTACAATACTGATCAATAAAAAAACACAATACTAATATTACTGTTATGTTTTGGTAGCTGAGGAGAGCAGGCAAAAACAGCAATACACCAGAGAGTTTGGAATCTACTGGATTGCAGTACCCTGACTAGCCACCACAACTAAAGGCAGCCGTGGAGCGTTCCTACGTTGGTCCTAGACGCCTCGTCACAGCCTGAGAGGTTAACTACACCTAAAGATAGAAAGAGGAAATCTATCTGCCCGGAGCAGATCCCCAAAGAACATAGGAAGCCCCAAACTGTAATGGCGGTTAGACAAGAGGAAATACAGACACAGACAGAAAATAGTATGAGCAAACGCTGGGGCCCAATCTGTCTAGACAGAAAAGGATAGAAAGGATACTCACTGCAATCCAAAAAAACCCCTAAAAAATGCCAACGCTACTGATTGCAAAAACACCTGAGATCACACGACCTCTACCACCTAAATTAGTTCTCTGGTGTAACAAAACTAAGCCGCAGCACTGAAAAAACTGGAAAAGGCAAATGAACAAACAACAGTGGCTCCAGAGGAACCGAGAGGAGCCCAAGCCCCCCGGGGAGGGGAACCTGGCCAACCTCACAGAAATGCAGAGAAATATGAAAATGGCAAGCACAAAAACAGAAAATATCTTATCTGAGAGCAGGAGAAGAGGCAAGACTCAGCAAGCTTCCAAGTGAACCAGGAAACAACGTTGAGACAAGAACAATTGATCACCGGAAACCATGATGGGGGGAAACCTCCCTTATATCCAGCCAGTCCGTGATTCCTGTTGCCAATCCTCATTGAATGGTTCAGTACTGTTTGTAACACCAGAGGGAGCTTCTGCTAAGAATTCATTTCTAAAACATTCACAACAGTACCCCCCATGAGGAGGGGTCACCGAACCCTCATTTGTGCAACCAGGTCGGTCAGGATGAGCTCTGTGATATGCACGGATGAGTCTCCTAGCATGGATGTCCGAAGCAAACACCCAAGAATTGTCCTCCTGACCATAACCTCTCCATTTAACCAAATACTGGAGTTTCCGTCTAGAAAAACGAGAATCCAATATTTTCCAACCACATACTCCAGATTGCCCTCAACCAAAACAGGGTCAGGAGGCGCAGCCATAGGAACCACTGGCTCGACAAACCTCTTCAATAAGGACTTGTGGAACACATTATGGATCTTAAATGTCCCTGGAAGAAGCAAACGAAAGAAACGGATTAAGAGACTCCATGATCTTATAAGGTCCAATGAACCTAGGCTTAAATTTAGGAGATGCCACTCTCATAGGAATATTTTTTGAGGACAACCAGACAAGTCCCCACTTTAAACCGAGGACCATCAGTCCTATGCCGGTTAGCAAACCGCTGGCCCTCTCCTGAGAGAGGGACAACTCTGCACTACCTGGACCCAAATCTGTTGCATACGCTCCACAACAGAGTCAACACCCGGACAGAACAGACAAGCGTCCGTCTGTCCCGAAGAAAATCGAGGGTGAAACCCAAAATTGCAGAAAAATGGAGACATCAAAGTGGCAGAGCTTGCCCTCTTATTAAGAGCAAACTCAGCCAAAGGCAAAAAAGAGACCAGTCATCTTGATCAGCAGACACAAAGCACTCAGATAAGTCTCCAATGTGGTTTGTTTCTCTCAGTTTGTCCTTGGTCTGAGGATGAAAAGCAGAGGAGAAAGACAATTGAACACCAAGTTTAGAACAAAAAGTCCTCCAAAATCTGGAAACAAACTGGACTCCTCTGTCAGACACAATGTTCTCAGGAATGCCGTGTAAACCGAACCACGTGCTGAAGGAACAAGGCACCAATTCGGAGGAGGAAGGCAACTTAGGTATGCACAAGATGTATCATCTTGGAAAACCTATCACAAATCACCCAGATAACTGTCATTCTCAGAGAACAGGGAGGTCGGAAATAAAATCCATAGAGATATGGGTCCATGGTCTCTTGGGCACAGGCAATGCATCAACAAACCACTAGAGCGAGAGCAAAGGCTTGGAGCGAGAGCAAATCCCACAGGACTGCACAAACTCCTGACGTCACGAGACAAAGTAGGCACCAAAGGACAGACTTCCAAGTTCTGGAACCAAAATTCCGGGATGACCGGCAAACGGGAACAATGAATCTCAGACATCACACTCCTTCTTCCACTGGTCTGGGACAAACAATTTCCCAACAGGGCAGCGCTCGGGTTTGTCCTCCTGACACCCTTCCAGAGCCAGTCTCAAATTGGGCGAGATGGGGAAAGACTACACCCTCTTTCAAAAATAACAGCAGGATCAGATAACTCGGAGAGTCCGCAAGGAAATTCTCGATAGGGCATCCGCCTTAACATTCTTAGTGCCAGGAAGAAAAGAAACCACAAAATTAAAACGTGTGAAAATCAAGGCCCACCTGGCCTGTCTAGGATTAAGTCGCTTGGTTGATTCCAGATAAACCAGATTCTTATGGTCCGTGAGGACCACCACCTGATTTTTGGCTCCCTCCAGCCAATGTCTCCACTCTTCAAAAGCCCCACTTCATGGCCAATAACTCCCGATTACCCACGTCATAATTACATTCAGTTGGAGAAAATTTTCGAGAGAAAAAAGCACAAGGGTTAATTTTAGAGGTTTCAGGA